>RJWM01005705.1:0-89807 GCA_004363535.1 Dasyprocta punctata
AAACGAGAGTATAAACTGGGGCTTGTTCCTAAATGAATCTTCATCCTTCTACTTTTTAAAGAGGAAGCAAAAAATCTATAGTTTTATGGGAATCATCCAAATAGTGGGCCACACTGTGGGCTAATAAAGTCTTATTGGAGTCTGGCAGCCACATCCGCCTCACTGAAAACCACTTTGCTGCCGGTAGTTTAATCTAATGTTTTTTTTTCCAGTTTATCCCAATAATATTTATTGACCAAGTCTTCTCCATTCTTTTGTGATTCCTCTTTTTCCAAATGCTACACTTTTGCATCTAACTGGTAAGTTTCTAGACAATTTTATGCCATTAATCTCTTGACTCTTGTTCTCCTTTAACTCGTACAGATTTATGACATGCTAAGATCTTTAATGACAAATGCTCTTTTATTATTCTTTTTGGAATTTATTTCCATGCTTTTATCTGTTTATTATTCCAGATGAAGTCTTAAACCATTCAATCAAATCTCTTCAGTTCCCTTTGGGACTGTGTTTGGCATTCTATTACACCTATAATCAACATATTTAGAATATTTCACCTTCCCATTTAGGAACATGGTTCATTTCTTAATTATTTATGTCCTATTTTATACCTCTCCATAAAATTTTGCAGTTTTTGTCACACAGGTCACATATACTTCTCATTAAGATGATATTTTAATTTTTATTAATTTTCTTGACTGAGACAGTGTTCAGTATATTTCATAATTGGTTTTTCATGTATATGGGAAATCTATTGACTTTTGAAAAGCTATCTTGTACCCCTACCTACAAGTTCTGAATTCTTATTAAGTAATACAGCTTTTCAATTAGTGTCCTTGTATCATCTAGGAATACAAACACATCCTTCATATAAATAATAGCTATCTCAATCCCTTTTTTCTGTTTAGTCTTACGTTGGTCAAGGTGTCCAAGATAATGTCAACCAATAGATATTCCTTATTTTATCAGTGATTTTTAAAAGAATTCAATATTTAACCAGGAAGCATAATATAGGTTTTTGACTAGAAATCAATGTGCTCTGCTGTTTCTTTTTTTGTGTCTTATTTTCAATATTTAATGACTCAGAATCATCATTAGAGGTGTTTTCATCATTTTCTGGGCACAAAAGACATATCTTTGCACAGTGCCTGGCACATTCTAAAAGCATTGGGAGCTTGCAAAAATAAGTGTGAATCAGATATGTCTGAATTTGGATCCAAGTTCTGCCTGGGTCTGACCTTGCATATGACTTGGCTCCAAATGATAACAACTCTGACCGCACAGTTGGCTGTAAGAATTAAAAGGAGTTAACGTATGTCTATTGTACTTGGTGTAGTACTTGATACCTATGAAAATCTCTACAAATTTTACCTTCTTTCTCTGCCACTTAAAAAGAGCTTAGAGCAATGCAAACAGCATCCCAAATGCAACTTTCCAAGGAATACCTCACATTACAGGCTTGGGAACATGCAAACTCTAAGAAAGATGTCATCCTGACCTTCTTGCTGTAGTGCGTACAGTTCTCTCACTTTTCCAAGTCCATCTCTTGCACCCTGCCTAAACTATTTGGCCTGTGACATAAATGAAAATAAAAAGTCAGACCAACATGTAATATGAACCAGAACTGAAACAAACTGTGCTTCCATTAGCCCAGGACATGAGTGTACTCAGATAAAGGCAGAACAAGCAGCTACTCAAACTGAAACCAGATGTTCACAGGGTTCTGGCTTACACTTTTTTTATAACCCTTCATATAACACTCATTGTCCTGTCATTTCCATGGAAGGCCCTCTGTTCTGTTTAAGCAGCAAGAGACAAGCTCAGACCTGTCAAATATACCATCAGTAAACCCTGGCTTGACTTTGAAGGAGCCCTTTCTCTAAGCAGTGACCCTGGGCACAGACTTGTCAGCCAGGAGAGGTAGCAGCAAATGATGAAGCTCACCCTGCACCATCCTCAGGGTGCAACCAGAACGTCTCCCACTGCAGTGGCAAAGAGAACCCTGGGGTACCACAGAAGTGGGTACTGGCTGGGGAGAAGCCCAGAAAGAGACCAGTGAAGATGCAGCAGGGAGTCTTTAGGTGGACTGGCTTAGGTTCAAATCCTGTCTCTGCAACTGTGGGCCAGCTTGTTAATTTCTCTAAACTTCCTTTCTTCATCTTTTTATAGGAAATAACATCTATTTCTGCCTTTCTGGGACTGTTACAAACTTTAAATTAGGTTAAACCTGCATAACACTTCACACCTCTTGGGACTTGGTAAGTACTTACAAACACGAGTGACTATAATTGCCAACAAAAGCAGCAAACACTTATGTAGCATGCATTATGTACCAGATTGTGGTCATTAATCCCAATACATCAACTTCATGGGAGTAAGGAATGCCTGTCTAGCAGATTAGTAAAGCACATGTTCCTGGGCACGTCTGGATGTGGGCTGTGGGTTGTGGGTCATGATGGCATGCTCTTGGGTACTATGTATGGTTCCTTGGCCATTCCCCTCTGGCACTGTTGCCCTGCTCTGCTTCCTGGCCGCCATGAACTAAGCAGTTTTGCTCTGCCACAATCTTCTGCCATGAGGTTACTGCCTTGGAGCCTGTCCACCATGAATCTCCTGAAACCATGAGCTAAATTAAATCTTTCCTCCTTTAAGTTGTAGGTGTCAGATATGTGTCTCAGCTGACTAATCCACAGGTGCTATTCTCAGTATTTTATAAATATCAACTCACTTTATCTTCATAAACACATTATCTGGGAAGTACTACTAACATTATTACTAATTTTCAGATGAGGAAACTAAGGCACTCATGGGTTATCTATCTTGCCCAAGGTCACACTGCTAACAAGTGAGAGAGACTGCATATGAAGCAGGCCAACTGGCTTCAAATCTACTTTTTAACCACTTAGTTGTGTTGCCCCTCCCCCTGTTGTTAAGTTGCACAGTATCTGACTCAGTGCTACGCAGAGACTGTCTACATACAGGAGACACACACAATTCAGGCACACGGGGTTCCTTGTAGGGACTGTGTGATCAAGTGGACCTGTCCCAGCTCCTAGTTCCTTGCCCCATCAAGGCTGCTCTTCCCTCACCTGCACTGCCTTCCTCTTCATTCTCCCCCCATCCTAGTGCTCATCCTCCTACCTCTGCTCCCTGTGCCTCCCACTGCCTCCCGTTAGTCATCTCTCCTTTCCCCTGGGTCCCCAGTCTTCTCCCCTGGCTCTTTTCCCACTGCTGACAGAATATTCAAGACTTCCCCACCTTACATAAACCTTTCCTTGAACCTGCCTCCTCCTCCTCAGGTTCCGCCCATCTGTCTCCTTGCCGTCTCAGTTGAGAAAAGGAACTATTTCCACTCTGCCTCGTGCTCGCTCCTGAACTCACGGTGACCCCGCTTCCCTGCACCATGGAGGGAAACAAGCTCCCACGAAAGGTGCGGATGGCATCCCAGTGAAATGACCAATTCCTGCAGCCTGCCGAATCATTGCCCTAACTTTTCTCTGAAGTTGATCTCTACATGTGTCTTTCCCTGGCTGTACTCTGAACATGTGACTCTGCCCTTGACACCCCACTTCTCTGTTTGTATCTCCTTAAGTATTCTTCCCTCTACCTGCTCCCCTCTTACACAGAGCTATCCTCAAGTCATAACTTCCTTATCTATCTATTGGTACCGGCCAGCAACTAACATTCACTGGGAAATTCTATTAGCAGCTCAAATCTAATGTCAACTCATATCTCCCTGTCTTCCCCAACAAACCCACTTCCCTTCTTTTCCTAACTTAGTGATATCCATTCATTCTTGAAGGTCAGAACTTTTTGCATCTCTCTCACAGCTAAAATATAAGTGATCAAGAAATCCAGCCTATAATACCTTATTCTGTAATGCATCCTCTCCTTCATAAAGACCAGTGGCATCTGCCCAGTTCAGAACCTCTTCTGTCATCAAACCTCAGCGGCTTCAGAACAGTTTTCAGTTGGTCTCCATATGTCAGACTACAAAAGCAACCTGCTGGTATATGTCACTGTCAAAGAGACCCACGCCAACCAAAACTTGGGCTGTGTCTCTGCTTAGGAATCACTGTGCTCCCCAATGTCTTCAAAGCCAGACTTTCAGGCTGGCCCATACAGTCCTTTCAGGTTGACCCTAATCTCAATTTCTAGGCTCTTCTCTGAGTACCACCCTTCATGTACCCTTCTTGCTTCCAGTCTCCAGGATATTATGGGCACTGGTACCCAAAGGTGTAAGTGAGAAAAACCATGGAGGAAGGTGTGGTATTAGGGACAGACACACCTGGATTCTAATTTCAGCTTCTTCATCACTAGGTATTTAACTGATGCTTAGTTATTTAAATATTTTGAGCTTCACTTTCATTTGGAGAAGAAGAATTTGTATGCTTGTTTTAAGGGGTAGAGAAAGCTTATGGAAAATATCTAGGATAGTACTTAGGTATAATATGCATTGAATAACTATTGATATTATTCATTTTGCCAGATAGTTTCAGAGAGGTTGGGAAAGACTGAAAAGCCCTGAAGCTAGGATGGGACTTTTGAAAAGCTCCCCATGAAATTTGAAAGAGGCTAAATTTATAAAAATGAATACTTCGAAATGTTCTGGAAACCACATTCACATTTTTTGAGCTGCAATAGTACCAGTAAGGAAAGACTGTAGGACCTAAACCAATTTAAGATTGTTCTGCTCTGCCTCTGAATCCCGAAGCCTTAGGAGGCATAAACCCAAAGGAAAAAGAGCATTCCTCAGCCAGCACCTGCTGCACCTGAAACTGACAGTTGCATCTTCTTTCCTTCAAAGCTGCCCATAAAAAGCACATGCCCATGGCAGAAGGTTTGAGATCGCAGGGAACATCAGTGAGCTTTGCCTTTCTCACTTGGTGTTCAGTGACCCTCCAACAAGGGTCTCCCAGGTTTAGAGTCCTGTCAGCACCTCGGCTCTTGAGAAGTTACTGGAATGCTGTGAGTCACTGTTCATAGACTCATCTGCAATATACAGATAATGGCTCTTGGTGGCCAGTTCATCAGTTGGTTGAGCAGAGCTATGGTTTTACCATCTTTTCAGTTTCTTTTTGTTGCTAAGGACTTTGCTGTGTCTCCTGCCAAATTATTATGCAAAAGCCCTAATCCCCCATGGGTCTGCATTTGGAGATAGGCCTAGCAGGAGGTAACAGAGGTTAAGTGGAGTCAACATGGTGAAGTCTTAATCTGACATGACTGGAGACACCAGGGATCTCTCTCCTTCATGCATGAGGAGAGAGAAGGCCATAGAAAGTAGCCAAAGCAAGAGGCAGCAGCCTATAAAACCAGAAGAAAAGCCTTCCCAGAAGCCAACTGCTCACACCTTCATCTGGGATGTTCAGTGTCCAGAACAGTGAGAAGTAAATTTCTGCACTAAACCTCCTAGACCATGGTATTTTGTCATAGCAACCCTAGCAAATTAATGCCCTCCCAACCCCCCACTTCTCTTTCTTTTTTAATGACTCTTCCTTTGATAGTATTCTTTCCTTATCTATGTCTTTGCTTTTGATGATGTCATTATGTCCTGTAAAAGATACGTATATTTTAGAATTTTTAAAATTTTGAATGAACACAAAATAACTATTCATTTGTAGGGAAGAATATATATATTTTGGTGTGTATATACATTGTGCAATAATCAAATTAGGGTGATGCGCATATCCATCACCTCAAACATTTATCTTTTCTTCATAGTGAAAACAATAAAAACAAAACAAAACAAAACCAAATAAGGAATCATTAGGACATTTAAAACATGCTGAGTATTTATCATCATTTTGCATCATTGTGAGACTCTATAAAGTGGGTTTGACTCAGAATTACAAGGACCTTTGGTGAGGCCAAGAATTATCCAAAATTTCACAGCTCATACAAAGTGTAGACTTCAAATCCAGCTCAGGTCAGCTCCAAAGCCTTGGCCCTTCCTCTGAACCATGCCACCTTGCTGGCCACAGCTGTGCCCTCAACTGTACTTGTGACTCTGACAACCTTTACCATCTGATGCCACTGGCAGAGCCAGCAAAGAGTCATGCCTGCTGCAGCTCGGGTATGTCTAGGAGGGTATTACAGGAGGAGGCCACACTTTTAATGATGTCCTACATGCCAGTAGCACTATGAAGGGAAAAGAGAAGCAACGCCATGGTGAGAGAACCCTCTCGAAGTGGTTGTTTTGGCAGCAGAAATGCCAGCTGGCAGGATGGGGGGATGAGCAACTAATAGGAAAAAGAGCTATCAGAAAATTTAATCAACAGTTGTAGAAACCATTAGTGATAAAGTGTCTCCTACTGGAAACTCCACCTGAATGGAGGTGGGAGGGGATGGTCCATGAAATGGGGCAGATGAGTCCCATGAAGCTGTGAACTGCAGGCCCACGTAGGGCCTGGGAAGGGGGAAGGTCACCACCTCTAGGACCACTTCCAGCTTTATGACTGTCTCACTGTGACACACAGGGGTGTTACCAGATGTGGATGCAGGCCTGGTCATTGAGTTGGGAGAGGAAGAACATGTATGCTGGACTGCTAATGTAACCTTTCACGTTTCTATCTATTAGTCTTTGATTTGATCTCTGATCTCAATTTCTTTACCTATTACAAAGGACTATGCATAATCTAACCCTGGGATGTCTAGAACTGATCATGAACTGAATACAGGCCCTGGCATAGAATCAACACTCAAAGAACAGGTTGCTATAGTTATGATCCTAGCTCTCACTAAACCTCAGTTTTCTCATCTTTAAGATAATGAGAGTTAAATGAATAAAAGGTTTGTGAAGGAATCTGGCATCACATAGCCAAAGTGTCAACCACAGCTGACTTTTTTTTTTTTTTTTTTTTTCGTCAGCGGGGATTAAACTCACAACCTCACACTTGCCAGGGCAGGCGCTTAAGCCACTGAGTCAAACTCCCAGCCCTAGTTTTTTGAGGCAGGGTCGTACGATGTAGCTCAGGCCGGCCTTGCACTCGTGTTGTAGCCCAAGCCGGCCTCAAACTCACAACGCTCCTCCTACCTCAGCCTCCCGAGTGCTGAACCACAGCTGACTTCTAATTATGTGGATCAGATTAAGTGATCCAAAGTCCCATATAGCTTCCTATTACCTCAGAGTACTCGCCACACTCCACATTACGGACCACAGAGCTCAACCTCTGGTCACCTTTCCAGCCCTCCCTGATGTATTCAGACTTTTGATGTTCACACTCCACAAAATGATCAACTTTAAAGTTTCCATAATGCTCTCATTTCTCTCCTGTCCTGGGTCTTTGCATATACTCCTCCCTCTTCTTGGTACATTTTTCTTACAATTGTCATTTGAACAACACCTAGTCACACACCTGGCCCAGCAACCAAGGTTAGTCCACTGCTGGCTTCCCTAAACACCCTCATCTTTATTTACCACAATCTATGTTGATCACTTATGATCATGGACTTCGATGCATATACATAGATTTGGTGACTGTATTGAAACTTGAAAATCCATCTTACCCTGTCTCAAACATGTCTGTAAATGCCATGAGGGCAGGAAGCATGGCCATTTCATGTAGCACTGACCCTGAATGGTTGCTCAGGGCATGACATATAAAAGACAGTTAGATTGCTTCAATGAAGAAATAATCAAACTGTATCTAGGTCTGCTGCAACCTGTTACCTACTGCTCTAGATTTTCCCTTTCTGCTTTTCCACGAATAGGGTCATGCATGGGCCTTCATGGCTCATTGACAAAAGCCCTTGGTTCCTTGGGTGATGGAAAGAGAAGGAGCTAAGCCATTGTCCTGCCTTCTCAGTGTTATGAGTCACTTTGCCTTTGTCTCAGATTCACTTCCCCTAACCCACCAGCCCATAAGACCTTCAAGGGCAAGCCCTATGTCTGTCTCAGGTTGTACCCAAAGCCCAGGTCACAGTGGGTTCTCAGTTGGCACTTGAACCAAGCAGTCCTGATGAAGTCTGTGGCAGACATTCCTGGTTGTCTACCCCATATTCATTTTGCTTCTTCCTGAAAGAACCTTAATTTTTTGAGTCCCCACGTGGCAAGATAAAAATATTTACTTTATACCTAAGTGACATAACTCTGCTTAAGAAATGTATGCTGAATGGTTTAGGAAAAAGTCTGCTTTCCTGAATCCTTCCCTTTTCTTTTGCTATCTGATATGTAGATGAGTTCTGGAGGTACAGCAGTCATCTTATGACCATGAGGTAGCAAGTGTGAAAGTGACAGCCCAGAGCAAGGATGGCAGAGGACAGGTGGAGAGAGCTTAATTTTGAGGTACGACTGACCTGGCCCTGGATGGACACACCATGGATGGAGAGTATGCAAGAAGACATCAAAACTTCATTGAA
This sequence comes from Dasyprocta punctata, assembly GCA_004363535.1. Lineage (NCBI taxonomy): Eukaryota > Metazoa > Chordata > Mammalia > Rodentia > Dasyproctidae > Dasyprocta > Dasyprocta punctata. The sequence goes on from RJWM01005705.1 coordinate 8,356, forward strand.
GTGCCACGTTAGTAAGGAGTTTGAGTTTTCACATACTAAACAGATTTCTAAGTATTTTCCACAGAGAGATAAGCTTTGATTGCTGGGCACCATGGTGTCCTAGTGCTTCCTGCTCTTGAGGGTCCAGGTAGAGAATTCAGCAGGTTCAGCCATCCCACCTAAGATACCAAGGGCAGTGGGAGGACAGGCCAGTGGGGATCCTGCTCTTGAGTGAGCAGGGACAGCTACCAGCCAGCCGGACTAGTTTTTGAGTCTGCAGATGTAATGCTCTGATATTCCTAGCTCTCTTCCTCTAAACAGATTTTTGGTTATGGTCTGAGTCTCCAATATGCTGACGTGAGCTCTCCCTCAGCCTAAGATTTCATTCCACTTGTGCCAGATTGCTCCAAATAAATCACTATATCAGGGAGAGGTGAATTCACAGGGCAGTTTTTCCAAGAAGTGTTTCTATTAGACATTTCACAAAGTGCTGCCAATGTCATTTACAAGAAGGTTAATTTATTTCCAAGGGACCTTGATTCTTCATTGGTGTATTTCTGCTTAAGACATAATCGAAAGGAAGGGGAGATGAGAATGGTGGGGAAGGTGTTTATTAAAAAACTGAAAATCACTCCCCAATCACTTTCCTTAGTTCCCTGCTTTTACAGAAATTACAGTCTATAATGTCAAGGATTTTTCTCTGTGGATTCTTGCAAATGCGCTCAGAGGCTGTCTTAATCAAAACTAGGGAAATAAAGAAACAGCACAGTCTAGCATCTTTGGAAAAATCATGAAGGACCCATTTTTGAAGACCCTAGGAGAATGGAAACTTAGGTCCAAGTATGGAGGCATACGTAGGAGCAAAGAGGAACACATTGCAGGAGAAGCCAAAAGAAAGTACCACTCTTGAGTAAGTGCTTCTGTCCTCCCTGATTCCTTCATCTCTTTCTTTCCTCTTTTTTCTTTTCCTCCATGAAATCACAAAGCTCAATCCCAGAAACCTCCTTTGACTACATAGACATATGGTCTCATGTTCTGGGCCTCAGAAGATAAACCCTCTGGTTCTGGTCATTTCCTGCCCTTATATGCTTGTTATAACACTGAATACTTACAGAATAGACTTTTTTGCTTAGCATGGTAGTCCAAGTCTCCTTGACAACGCATTTTTTGCCTTCATGGCATCCTCCATCTGCAGTCAGACAGAACTTCTGGCTGCTCATAGCTAGCTGTGAATGTTTCACCCACTGACCTTTTGCTTCTGCCATCCTCACCACCTGGAATGGTTTCCATAGGTCCAGATCAAATGTTACTTCATCTAGAAAGCCCTCACTGACCCAGCTGCACAAGGCTCCGTTTTCCTCCAACCTTCCTGGCACTCTTACCTGCGGCTCAAGAGGAGCCTTTCTTGCTCTTTTCCTTAACTTAGCACATTTACTGTATAAAGTTTTCATCTCCCTCAATTTAGACCTCTAGCTAATTTTGGAACCATGCCATTCCTTCTCTGTATCCCTAGTCAGGAAAAGGGTGAGGATATGATGTATGTCAGATAATGGGTGGAAAGAGTAATGAAGGAGGAACATAGGAAGGAAAGAGCTAAATCTGCTTCTAGTCCTTAGACACAGAAGAGATTGACTTCCAGTGGCTGCTCTTCTTTTCATTAGCACCAGGAAGACCAGAGCATGCTTTTCATAAAAACTCTCAGTCTCTGTTTTCTAACAAGGATTTCATTTCTCTTCTCTGGATTTCTAACTCCATTGTAGGGCACCTCTGTTATTTTCCAGCTTGGCTCACATTGCTGCAATGTTAGGTTTATCTGTCCTTTTATGCTTCAGTATCAACCAAAGGAAAAAGACAAGATGCTATCTGGAGACCCAAAATACTACAATGCTAACTTGTTCAATCTTGAAGTAGCAAGAAATTCATATAAAGGTACGAATTTTAAAGTTTTGGATGCTGTGAGATTCTTCGTGGTCTTTTTAATTCTTTGTGGACTTCTCAAGATTTCCTGGCTTTATGCAAGATGTTACTTATAACTGGAGGCAAGTTAACAAGGGGGGGGGAATTATGTTCCATATAAAACAAACAGGAATAAAATATTTAATAGCAGCCATGAGAAATAATGAGACACTGTGGCATAGTGGGGGCCTAGTGGAACTTGAAGTCTGAGTTTCCATCCTAGCTTTGCCCTTAACTTTGGGGGAGTCAACTAAACTCTCAGGGAGAAGAATTTGGTTCAGTGGGAGTTCTGTCAAAGTCAGGTCTCTGTGTGGATATATCTGTGTATGCAGTTTGTAAAGTGCTTTTAGATTTTTTTCAAGGCAAAAGATAAACTCATTTAATTTAAAATCATCAGCTGGATTGCATTAAATGAAGGGAAAAGCAAAAATATATGCAGTACAGTCATTCATTAAATTAAACACAACTATTTCTCTTGTTACCTAATTACAAACAGACATAAATACTCTGGATTCTGACATCTCAGATCTTTTTAAAGTCTTGATCTGCATTTTGACATGTAATGAAGGGAGGGTCATATTCCAATTTGCGTGTTAAGCAAACCGGAGAGTTAGAATTGTATATTGGGACCATAATGACTTCACTAAAACAAGACCTAAACTTTTAATTAACCTGCCAAGACAAATTACAACTCACAGCTCACAGGTAATGATCACAGACAGCTGAGACTCAATGCCAGGGACTCTTGGGGAAAAGGGATTAATAGCAACATCAGAATCAGTCTGCTTTTGTATTAAAGAAAAAAAAACCCAGTGTTCATTAAACAATCACTGTACCTTGAAGGGAGACAGACAGGTCAGAAAGGCAGCTAAAGAAAGTAGACAGAGAAAGAGGAACCAGAAAATATTAACAGCTTTCATTTATCACGTGCATATGGCAGCCTGAGAGGTGCTGGGCACTATTTCTTCCTCTAATCTCCACAACGGGGATTGCAGAGCCCTGCTACTTTTCATTTTCCTGGCCCAAAACAAACACACAAAAACAAAACAAAAGAAAAAGAAGCTCAGAGAGGTGGCGTGAGTATCCATGGCTGCAGGACAAGCATGAGAGTAAGGGAAGGAAGGAACGGCAGGCAAGTGGCGTCATAAGACATTGGTTTTCAAGTCTTTGTCGACACACCACCAGTTCAGGATCATGTCAGCCCTGAGGCTGGTCCTCTGAGTCAGAAGAAAGGCCCAGGAATTGAAATTTTTACCTGCCTCCCACCTCTGGGTGAATCCTTCATTCAACAGCGTTTGAGAACCACCGATGAAGTATTACAATCTTTTGCTATTCAAAATGTGTACTCAAAATATGACCAGGTGTTGGTCAGAAAAACACAACGTCAGGTCCCCCAGACCTGCTGGAGCAGAATCTGCATTTTAACAAGACCCAAAATTGATTCATAAGTATGTTCAAGTCTGAGAAGCACAGGAAAGTGTATCTGCTTGAACAGACATGAAGGGTTAAGGAAAGGTGGAGACAGGTTTCATCACTTAGCTGAGAACAGAGGAACCAGGGGAAAAGCAACACCATCTTCCTAATTATGACAAAGCAGGTTAGCAAGCTGTGACAAGCAAGAGTTGGCAAGGGTACCTCACTGTACTTCTATTTTATTTCTCTAAGATGCACATCCTAATTAAAACTAGTTTTCTTTGGGGGCTCAAATTAATAACCTTTCATATTTATACTCAGTTATTAAAACAGAAGTCCGACGTAAAAGCTCTTAGCTCTGTGCGTCCCCTTGAAGCTTGCCTAGGAGAAGTTAGGGAGATCACAAGGCTGGAACTCAGCACCACTGTGACTTGATCATTATGTGCCTAAATCAAAATCATCATGTACAGAAGGAGAAAAGACACAGGGACTATAGCCTAGCGAATCCAGCAAAACGACAGCCTACTTGATGGAGCGTGGTAGAACTGGGCCTCTAATGATGGTGGTAGTGAAGGGGGATCTGCCTTAGTGTTATCAGGAGTCACTGAGCCACCGGCTCAAATTCCAGAAGCTTGAAAAAGACCTGGAAAACTTTAGTGATTCGTGTGATTAAAACCCAACCTCACGACAGAGATTCAGGATTGAGCACCCTTTCGCTTATACTTTAGAAGAAGTCATTCTGGGAGGGAGTCAACAACACTACAACTGCTAAGATGGGTCCTGAAGGGTCCTGCCTATGGGAACCTTGGTGGAACAGGTCACACATGTGCCCCTTCTCTTACTAACTGAGGGTCTGTGCATGTAGGGGCCTGGGTGGGGTGCTGGGGAGACAGAGGACTATCAACATCTCTTCCTTCTAGGTACTAAGAGTCTGGTGGCTAGCACCAACACTCCTAAAACAATGACAGCACGAAGTGATGTTTCCTTCATCTGAGCAGTTGTCTGCTGGCCCCCACATCCTTAACTTTGCCACAAGGGTAGAATTTCAAGGATAAAATGATAGTGGAAGCTTATTAATCATGCCCCGTATTTAATGGGAAGATACTGTCAGTACTAAGGGCTAAACTGTGAACGAGAGCAAAATGGCTTGAAAATGACCACTGCTGTTTAGACGGAAGAACCAGAGTATTGCAATGAGTACCCGAGTAAGAGATTTTCTTTAAAGCCCACTTTTCAAAGTGACTCCCAGCTGAGGATAGAAACATATACATATTTCACACAGGTGAGCTCTAAACCACGTAGAGCTTTTCATTAGGTAGAAATTCCATTCCCAAGGGTTCTGGTTTGTGGACTTGTGTTTTTTTGTAGGTTTTACTTCCCTGTAGGGGACTTACCTAGACTGTATCACAGTGTTTCCAATGCAAACTCAGGAAACACATTTTTCTAACTTGAGCCACCAAGACTGTCATGTCCTTTGGCACACTGTGGTTGCCTCGGGAGGAGACGCATTCTGTGGCATGTGTTGGTAAAAAGAGAAATTCTTTCAACAGTGAGCAAGCTACTGAGACACTCTCAGGATTCTCAAGTAGCCAAAGCTCTTTTCCACCACAAGGGACAGTGATGGTGTTCAGACTCATTAAGATACCAGAGCTTGCTCTTTGTCAGAGAATAGGGCATGCTCAACAAAACCCCAAGCTGATGGGTAGTACTGCTTCTTCAGTCCTTTGCTGTGCTAGTCTCACCCTCCTCAAGTCCTTGTCCTTTAAAAAATTTTTTTTCTGCCAGGGTTGTTGCCTTCAAAAGTAGCAAAACAAAAACAAAACAAACCCCAAACCAATCCCAAATAACAAATCAATGGGTCAAACCAAGTGAGACTCCCAAGGTAAGTAGGTGGGAGACCTGTGCCAAGGGAAAAGATGTTGCCTCCCTGTGACTTGTCATCCAGAATTTTGGTCTCCTTAGTCCCACCCACCCGTCTGGAAAGGCAGCTGCAGGTCCACACATTGCTGCACAGATGGCAGAAGAAAGGCAGACAGCTCCCTGCCTGGTATCTCATGCCTACTTCTTGCCAGCAAGCCCAGTGGGGATGGCCTCAACTCCATGATCTGGGTGGCATCTATAGCTCTTGGCAAGACACAGTCCCTTACAAGCATCGACCCCTAGAGTCCCCCCGTATCTTCCCACTCAAACAGAGCAAAGAGGGCAGAGCTTCTTACCAATGGCAGTGGTGAGAAAAGATACCACTTCAGACTCCTTCCCATCATTGTAAAAGGCCAGGTGCCAGATTCCCGAATCCAGATACTGGATGAAGCCGGTTTCATGGTTGGAGGGGGGTATGCCACCCCGAGACTGGCGCTGGGGTCCTTCCAGGCTCCGTGCCTCCTGGGTCAGGAGCCTCCTTCCATCTAGCAGCTCCACAAAGTCAAACTAAGGTATAAAGAAAAAGTAATTAGTAGTGAATCTGTTCTACCACACACCACATTCCTTCTTTGGGCTTGTCCTGGGGAAAACAAGGAAACACAAGTTGAGAAAGGTACAAGAGGCTGAAGCCCCAGGAAAGCTGATCAACCAGCTCAAACTCCTTCCCAGAACCCATTTTTTTCATGATAATATTCTCCTGACTCTAGTGAGTATGGCATAATAAGGGATTATTTTCTAGTCTGATTTGTCTTCATTTTTGTTGTACACATGATGAGTCTTCACCCAGATATATGTACCAGGGCAACCGTGCTTCTTCAATTGTGGGCCTGTGGTTAGTAGCCCAGCTCCACAGGAACTTCAGGGAGCTAGAATGGGATTGGAGCACCGAACAAGATTGCAATGTCAGTCATGAGCAGACAAAGATTCAATTTATACCTATTTGTCTTTTGTCAATGATCCTTTCTAAAGTCTCCTGTTTCAGGGAGCAATTTTAGGAGAAGTAAACTGGATTAGCCCAGAACTCTATCAATAATTACATGCTGTGCCAAATAGAAATGCCAGTTGATCTGAGACTGCTAGTGTGAGACTTCAGAGAAGTTTGTCAAGCAGTGTTAACAACAGGTAGGTGCTTAAGTCCTACTGACCTACTCTAAGTAGCAATCTAACTTGACAACTTTTTAAAAACACATAGAAGAAAGATCTATTCTACATCATGTGAAAACATCTGGGTGCAAGTGAAGATCAGCATGGCAGTTCTGCCACCAGCAGAGGCCCGGGTCCCTCTGTTATTCTGTGGCTCCAGCCTTAGCAGGCATATCCATCTAGCTGTTAACCAGAAATCTGAACTGGCTACTAGGGCTTGGATGACAGCATGTGGCCTGGGCATGACCAATGGTTGCTTATGATTTAAATTATTGGTAAGATCTTGAAGAAGGTCTTATCATTTATAACTAGTGATATGCCAATCATCTTAGACAACTATGTATGTATGTATGTATGCATGTATGTATATATGTATCTTTGCTGCTTGAATGGAAGCTAGAGTCTTGCACATGCTAAGCATTCCTCTACCACTAAACTGTCCATCCACTTGGACAAAATCTTCGTGTTTCTGGGACACACGTGTGGAGTAAATGTGTAATATGGAAGGACAGAAGGAATGCAAGAGACTAAAAGTAGCATTTATCTTGGGCCAGGTCCTACACTAGCTGCCTTTTAAACGTTATTCTTTGTTTTTCACAATGGCCCTGAAAAGTAGGTATAATTATCCTGATTTTATAGATTAGGAAACTTTCTCAGAAAGGATGAATAATAGACATAAGGTTACACAGCTGATAATATGAGGGTTCAAACTCAGTGCATGACTTTTCTCTAGATCGCATTTCTGGGATAATTTAACTTACAAGACTGAGTAACAGCAGCAAGGCTATTTAAGAAATTTCATCAAGTTCCTTTCTCTTAGTGAGCCTCAGGGATTTCACCTTCCTTGTCTGAAAGGCAGGGTCTGGGAGGGGACAAACAAATGAATGACCTATAAAATATGTGAAATTCCTTTCAGGCTCTGGGATCTGGGTTGGGCTTCTTGACCTGGGCTAAGAGATTTGAGTAGGAGTCCACAGAGGCCAGCAGGTGTGTATGGTTCGGATTACCTGAGTGTGTGAAGGAGGAAAGCCTTTTCTGCCATAAATGCCAACCAGTGCTGCCTTTCCCAGAGACACGTTGAACTTCAGATGCACAGGGTGATCTATGAACACCTGAGATCTCCAGAAAGTGCCAGGAGGAATCTTCTGGGAAGCCCGTCTCCCCACATCAATTTCTCCAGAGTCTATAAAACTGTCCTCTGGAAAGAAACTACTGGGTTTTCCTACCAAGACACAGGGATGGGAAGACAAAAGCAACTTGGTTAGCCGCAATGGACACACAAACTCAACTTCTGAACACTCAGGACTCCGCTCAGCCTCTCATTCCTCAGCAGTGTTCTGTAGCCAGCAGCCCCTCTCCCCCACCCCAGCCCACTTCCTCTCACAGGAGTGAGAAGGTCCAGAACTCTTTTTGTTTCCAGCGATGCTCAAATTGTTCTGCTAAAAATATGCATTTTTCCAAAGCAGTATGGGTCCTCCCCAAGGGCCATCTGTTTACTGCATAATTCCACAGCTTGTTAAGATATATTTTGATCCTAAAAATAATCATTTGCAGTCACATGAGAAAAACTCTGTGATTTTGTGAGTGTGTGTGTGTGTGTGTGTGTGTGTGTAAGAGCCGCATGGTAAAATAGGAAGGATAGAGGGAGCGAGGTGTTGTTATTGAATTTCCAGCTTGGAATGATTCTCCCAGCAGTGAGAAGCAGGATGCCAGTGGAGTAAGATACTTTAAAGGTTTACTAGTTTATGTATAAATTGGAAGCCAAATTCCAGATCTGTGGCCAGATATGTGGATGAAGGATTGTGTTGGGAGCAGCGATATGGCTGAGGAAGGTGAGGAAGATGATGAAAAGGGCCTTTCTAACAGACGAAACATGTCTGAAAAACGCCTCTTTGTCTTTGGATGGGGGTGGATATCATTTTTATGCTAATGTGGGTAAAGCTGAAGAAATTTCTCAAGTTTATGCAGAAAGTCCATGCCATACTTGGAAATTCAACCTGGCCCTGAGGCCTGTGCCCAGCAGCCTCTCACAGGTCACCAATGAGGTCTCCCTACCCATTTCTGCCACTAATAAGGAGGCTGCTTTTGGGACACCACAGGACCAGGAAGGAAGGTTGCTTATCAAACTTCCTCTCTTTAGTAATTAAACACACTCATATGTGAAAGAGATAAACCCTGACTTCCTGCCAGACATCAGCCTTCCAAAGAGTGGGGAGGGGGTAGAGGAGACCACAGGAACATTAGGAAGGCTGCCCTTGGGAACCCGAAACACCAAAATCAAGTCAACAGGCATTTTGTTATCAGCGAGGACCCCCTGGGCATCCTGGCTCCACGGCCTTTTTGTGTGGTTAAGGAATGTTTGAAGATGTTGGAAGAGAACAAGAATTCATTTGTAAAGAAAACACGTTTGTGGAACTTTTTATAAAAAGCATTTGAAGAATAAGAAATTAAAATGTCTTTTTTTCCCTAGCTTTGTAAGATTCCTTACAAAGCACATTTGATGCTGAAATGGAGCTTGGCAGGGCATTGTTGTAGTCGTAAAATATTTTACTGTTTTAAATAATAAAATTCAATTTAAATGTTAAACTTCTCCATATGTTATCATTCCCTTATAAACTCCTAGGCAGAAACATCAGGTTTTTAGCTTCAAACCATAAAATGTTATTTTAATTAAAAATGTGCCAACAAAAGAGTTAAAATGCACACTATCAATAAAAGTACCACTACTATTCTATCATTAGCATGGGAAAGAGTTTGCATTTATTTCCATGTGGAAGGAATGTGCCCCATACTTTTACACTGAAATTACAGATACACAAACCACCACACTGTGAGCCGCAAACTTCAAAGACAGAAGCCAAATGTATGAGGCAGTAAGATGGGAGAAAATTATTCACATTCTTCTTTATCTGATTTGTGGGTTTCCAGGACCACAACCCTTTTATATGGCAGGTAGAAAATGTGATACCTCCGGCTTTTAATTCTGCCAGGGACACAGAACTAAAAAAGAGTATGAAATAAAACCAGGATGTGTTGTGAACCTTGTTCTCCTAGGAGCTACACAGAAAGAAGCACATGACTGCTTCTTCCAAGGGTTCATTTCCTTTGTGAGTAGGTGGGAGGCAGAGCTGAGGGGATTTGAGAATTGTCTGTATTCAAATAGTTCCTATGTCTGAAAATAATGGAAAAATGCTCCCCGATGGTAGCATGCTGGTAGAGAAGGCTGCACAGTTCATTTTCTCCTCCAGTGAGCATATTTTAGGAGACAGCTACTGTATCACCTAAATTCTGTAACCTTATAGGCCAGAGGCCAAGCCAGCAGGCTCCCTCTAGAGCTCCCTCCAGAGCTCTGCAGCCCAGAGGCATAAGTACATTGACTTTTACCTCATAGGAGGTATTGAAAAGAGATTTCTCTTTCATAGCACTTTCTAGTAGTTCAATCAGGTAGGCCACATCATTGGGAAACATTGTCTTTCCAGTGTATGCAATAAAATAAAAATAATAAATTCTGGTCGGGGCATTCCCCTAGGAAGACCTTGAATTTGTGAGGTTCTTGATCCCCAGTGGTCTCCACACTGGGCCAATGATAGGGATGGGCAGAAGAGGAGAGAGAGAACAGCCTGCTGAATACCTTTACTGGGTGGGAAAGATGCCTGAGATTGGCTGAGTTAGAGGCTGCCAGAGTGTAAGGTCTCTCTCCCTCCATTCTTAACTGTTTTTTTTTTTTGTCTTTTTGAGACAGGGTTTCACTATGCAGTTCAGGCTGGCCTTGAACTCACTTTGTAGCCCAGGCTGGCCTTGAATTTGTAGCAATTCTCTTGCCTTAGAATCCCAAGTGCTAGGATTACAGGCGTGTTCCGCCATGCCTGAAACCATTCTTAACTTTTAAAAATCCTTACGACATTCCTCTTTGAAGATCCCATACAATTATTTGACCTTAATTCTGATCATCAAATGGGAAAGGCAGGATAAAATGTACATCATAGGGCAAATTCACCAATGATGGGGTAATGAGGGAGGATAGAGGATAGAGGATAGAGGCAGCTGGAGGAGAAAAGGTGCGTTTAAAGCATTTTTATCTGTACCTATATTCTGGAAGATAATAGTAACAACTATTAGTAGGAGATATAGTAATAAAGGTAGAAGTGGTTGTATTAGCTACCATTTGATGAGTTTTAGCTACATTAGTAGGTATTGTCATTTATATCAGTACTGTTAATTCCTGTAACACTATTACAATAAAAATAGTGAGGTTCAGAATGCGTTGGAAGCCAGTTCGAACCATTTGGGACCTCTATTTATTAGAATGTGACCTCTTAGAGGATTAAACTGGTAAATGATTAAAACTCTAAAATGACACTCTCGGTGATGGTCAGGATGCATTGACCCTCTAAAAGAGCAAGAGTCCAGTGGAATTCCCAGCCCTCATACAGGCTGAATATCAAGGCTTGACCAGGTAGATCTGAGGCCCATTTAAGAATATCTTGGCATTCTAGGCTTCTAGAAGTTGATCATTTTATGAATCAGGAACTTTCAAATAGGCCCCAAAGTTGTCATGGTCTCAAGATGCTCACAAGAAACACACTATACTGTCACTGGACGCCCCTAACGCCTTAGCAAACAGCACAAAGAGCTTAGCTCAGAATTAAGCCCCCGTCCACACAGCATGACTAGGTTTCACAAGGCAGATTCCACCAGTAATAGTCCCTCCCTCTATTTTTTGGTAAGGCCAGACAGATTCAGGCTTCCTATAGCAATGCTGTGCAAATATGCAATCATGTTTATAAAAGAAATCTCTCAATGATTTGCTGAAATGATTGGCTAGCTCAGTCAGACAGATCTGGAAGGACTAAAATTCTACATGCCTCACAATCACAGTCTTTACTTTCCTGAATTGAGACCTATCTATAAGGTTCTAAATTTTTAATCAAGTAACAATCTTCCCCTCCCTCCACCTTTTTGGTTCTTTTCAATGCAATAACTTGCACAAAGAATCCTTTAGTTTCCTTAGCAACTGTTTGAAATTTATTTGGTTATCAAAATAAGCTGTTCCATTTTGGAGAGCCCAGCTGAGCCTGTGTGCAGCAATTTGCATGGTTCAAACTGATGGGCAATTTTGATTTCATTGCAGAAAGAAGAAAATGCTATCCCTAGCCCACCAATTCAACCATCAGAAATGCTTGTTTATTTAATGCTTTTTCCCCTTCCCCATTAATGCATAACACAAGTTCTTGTGGCTTTGCTTTGAAAAGCTGCTGTATTTTGTTTCTGTTCTGTGACAAACTAAAAAATACAGTATGATTTGTAGTTTTCATGTTATTCTCAAAGATATGACAAACACTTGTAATAGTATTACAAATATAGTATTATCATATATTTAATTTATATAATTAAAAATATATGTGTTTCAAACATATTCAAAAATACCCCAAATCTTAGGAGGATATATGGTGGTAAGTATTAATTAGTCTGAGCTCCTGGAATTTTAATAAGATGGAATAGCTGGGTATTTGAGTGAACAAGAAGAGAGCAATGAACATTTGTAAGCACTTCTTTGACACTAGACTTTGGAAGGATAGGTATCATCCTTGTTCTACAAATGAGAAAGCTAAGGCCATGGGAGAAGTAATAACTGGTGTGATTTAGTAGAGCCAGTAAAAGGCAGGGCCAAGAATCAGATCCTGGAGTGTCTCGCTCCAAGGTACATTTACCTGTCTCTATCACGCATACTGCTTCCCCCATCACTGTGGAGCCAAGGCTCAAATCTTAATTCTGGAGTTAGTTCTCCGCCCTGATGCCTCCTAAAGAGACAAGAAATATGCACTTGCATCAGGAATAGAGACTTTCTCCCTTGAGACACGTCAAGGAATTAGAATTTTTAACATCACAATCAAAAATATAAACTGAATAGACATTGGTTTGACCAGAGTAAAAAATGAAATAAAATAAAATAAAGAATCATGGGGTCTCATAAAGATCATGTGACTCTGTCGTTGAGGTTGATATACTTATTTTTATCACAATAATTGCTTCTGATGCTGACCACTTCGCAGCACTGCATTGCATTTAACAGATTTGTAAACAGGATTTCCATTTGCATCAGTAATGACAGATAATGACAGATAATCCCTTTAAGCAAAAATTCTCCAATTAAAATAAACTGGTAAGCTGGTGCAATTTTACGTTGTCTCTTATCTGCACCTCAAGCTCCTTGGGAAAAACCAAACAAAATCTAAACAACCCACAAACTAATTTCATTAGAGTGGGAGATTTCAGATAGATCCAACTCCTTAAAGAATGCCTGTTAGAGATCACGGAGGGAAGAAAACACATTTTGCTAAATAAGACCCTTTACCAATTCCTTGAGAGTTAAACACATTTTAAATCTATGCTTTCCCACACAGATCTAAAGACAATCTTTCCTGTATGCTATTCATCTGTGGCATCTGACACTATAAACTGATGTGAGCATCACAACCCAACAGGCAGGACCATGGACAAGGCCACCTTGGAAAAAATTCTGAAGAGCCATTGGTTAATTATAAGATGATCCTATTACTAAATTCATGTGTAGACTTTGCAAATTGTGATGAACCTAATAGAGAATCTAGCTCAATATCATTTTGAAGAAGAGGTACAGTGAATCCTGGACTCACAAACTCAATTTGTTCTTGAGGGCCAGTTGTAACTCAAGTTGTCACTTGAAGGCTCAGGCAGGCTTCAAAGACTCTCTCAAATACAAGCGGATTTCAGTGCCCTTAGAGAGACATTGGCCTAGGATTTCTCAGTTAACACAGGAAAGGATGCTGTAATCTTCCTTTTAGAACTCTTTAAGGGTTAAATTGGTATCTGAGACCATCTGGAAGCAAAAGTGGCCAGGATTCAGGTCATAACTCAAGACCTTGGTTGTAAGTTGAAACTAAAATTCTGATCATAATTCAAGTTGTTTATATGTCAAGCCAATTTTAACTCAAGAGTCCACTGTAAATAAAGTCCAGAACATCTTTCATAGGACTTGCTTGACCTTATACCACACACAGGTCAGTGGCAACAGAGGGACTTGAACTCAGGACTCCCAACATCTTACTCTGACTTTTTAATGACACCATTCATGCTATGTCCCTTCATATCCTATTAGGGGTAAAGAAAGCATAAATTATTCAATATTTTAAGCCTTAAAACCTTGACAAAGGAGAGGACTAGCTTTGTTCCTCAAAATAGGGGCAGAGGCTCTGGTTTGACTCCTTGGCAGTATCCTCACTTCTCACTTCCCTTAAAGATGGTCGTAGGCAAAGAGTTGACTTTTGACTTCAGGATCATCACTTCAGAGATTATAAGAAGATACTGTGATCAACCATATGCCACCATGTTAACCAAACTGACAGATTAGAGGCAAATTCTTGAAAGGACAGAGAGGCTCAGAGACTACTACTCCACAGGTGACTGAGATGAGAGGAAAGAAGATGTATGCAGTTAATGCTATAGACAGAGACAGCCACTTTGCTGATTGAGAGGACACAGGGTGGGGAGGAGAATGCAGGTCCCAGCAGACATAGAAGACAAGATGGCCACACTATTCAGAAGGACTACCAGACTGGCTGTGAGCTCAGACATCTTTCCTAATACCAGTTTTGGTGATTTGGTGTCACATTGAATTTGTGTGGATGGCATGTTACAAATACCCTTAAAAGTTCAGAACAAGGGTCTTGGATTCTCATTTAAGAATGCCAAACCTCTAAACGCCATCACCACTTTTGTCACTGGAAGAAACTGCCTGCATCAAAATGCGCAATAGGACTTAACATCTTCCTCTCCTTCATGACCCTGCACCCATGGGCTGCCTCAGGTGGGAAAGTTTATGGGGTGAGCAAGAGGCCTGGAGTCACAGGCCTGCGCTCACACCCCAGGCTTCACCGTTCACTGGTTGTGGGACTCTGGCCAAGTCATTACTTCATGTGATTCTTAGTTCCTGTATCTAGAATGGGCATAATCAATTATACTTACCTCACATTTCTGTGAGGATTGAATGTAAAATGAGATGCTCTTGACAAGAAGCTGTGAAACAAACATGCTGTACATTGCTGATGAGGAAACTAGAAGATACAAAAATTAAGCAACTTGCTCTAGGTCACATGACTTGTAAATGGGAGACTGGAAGTGTATTCATTATACCCCAAGGTCTAAAAATCCTTCCATCATAATAAATGATCTACTCTCACCACACCTCACTCCTGCAGACGCCCGTTCATCCTGTGAGGTTCCCCCAGAAAGGCGCATCCTGACCCTGATGAAGATGGCCGCCTCAGCAATGTGAGCACCCATAATGCTTTCTGAGGCATGGGATGGGATCCTGCTGAGCATCATGAGACCTGCCCAAGCCCCATTCTGAGCGCACAATGATAAGAGACTGCAATGAAGACACAGGTAGATGTGCAGCTGGCGAGGAGTGCGGAACGATGGAGGAAGCGCCAGAGCATGGAGTTGCGAGCCAGGCACATGACGCGTGTGATGGCGGTCTCCTTGGTTCAAAGGAGACACAGAGGACTCACAACACGGACAACGCAGCAACCCTACCTTCTGTGGCTCCTTTGCCTTTCCTGTCAGGGGTCTCTAAGCCAGTGCCCCCTGAGGGATACAGGGAGACGTCCGTTGGCACAGGCCAACTGCTGGCTGTGTCCTCCGTGATCTCATACATCTGCCCCTCCATCGGCTGCAGGTGCCAGTTTAGGCCAAACAGGTGCATGGCTGTGGTGAGCAATGAGAAAAGTCATCTTTTTCTGATGGAGGAGGAACTGGAACTCCCAAGCTATAAGGGAAGGGTGGGTGGGGTAAGGAATATAGACATTCAGTTCAGTTCAACAACAGCCCCTGAAGAAGGCTCTTACAGTGCCAGGCCCTGCACCAGTGCCTGGGGACACAGAGATGAACAGGGCTGGGACTTGGCCCTCCAGGGGTTCATAGTCTGGTGGAGATGGGAGGGAGAATGAAGGGAGGAGTTTCAGGAAGTCTTAGTCTTTTGCTTTAAAGATAGCAATCTAGAGGGAAAACTGTAATTTGTATCACAAACAGTTAATTTTCTTAATATAAAAAAAGAGCTTCTACAAATAATGAGCTAAGTCCAACAACTCCATAGGAAAACACGCATAGGATAAGAACAGGCGGCTTACAGCGAGTAAGAATTACCAACGGCTCTTAATCATATGAAAAGACTCTTGACATCATGCATAGTAAAAGAAATTAAAGTTGAACTCTGAAATATTATTTTTCACATATGGTTTGGCAAAGATACAAAGGGATGAAAATATACTGAGAGAATGGGAAGCAAGTACTCTTAGACTTTGTCAGTGTGAGCATAAAATGGCATTTGGTAAAAGCTATCACACTTAAAATACATACACCGTTTACCCTGGGACTTAAAGGTTCCATTTCTTAATGTCTGTCCTCTGGATATACTCAGACGAATACTAAAGATGTATATATAAGGTTATTCACCACACCATAACTGTAACAGCAAAATGTTTTAAAGTAGTCCATTTTTAAGGGGCTAAACAAGTTTCATACACACACACATACAAAAGGTACAGAACCATAAAAAAGAGTGAGGAAGCTCTTCATGTGTTTTTCTGGAAGAAAAACCGTAATAGGCACAAGAGTGTATTTAAGACGCTACCTTTGGGTTTCAAAGGACAAGGCCCAAAAGTATGGGTGATGGGCCCCTAGGAGGTCCACAGAAATACAGGAAGATCTATAGAGATAGGAAGGTCCGTAGTAATTATATTTACCAAGGTCTTACTCTCTGATAGGCACTGTGATACACTGTCTACATTATGTCCAATCCTCATAGTAATGTGTTGGACCCAACTGATAGAGGTGAACATTCAAAAGGTTAAAGTACCCAATGCATAAAAGTGATGAACACTTGAGAAAATGAAAGTGTTTATTACTGTGATTTGATCATTATGCATTGTATATATGTATTGAATTAGAATACTATACCCCATAAAGATGTAAAAGTGTTTTACTTCATTAAAAAGTTAAACAAAAAACTTCAGGTGGTTGAGGTAAAATTATGATAATTATAAAACTATCACTTATAAGTACTTACCATGTACCAGACATTGTCTTGAGTATTAATAGCAGGATTTCTTTTAACTCATAACAATTCTAAAAGGTATTAACAACCCCATTTTACAGATGAAGAAGAGACAAAGTTCCAAAACCAACTGTAGAGGTGCCTGATGCATTGAGCATGTACTTCTGATTTCAGGTCCAAGCCATTGAGGGGACACACATACATTTGAGTTAGGCCATACTACAGCAATGAGAATACCCTTTACTTTCTCTCTGGTTGTTGTGGCACAGAACTAGAGGTAAGAAAATTGGTTTTAAATCCTAATGGCCCCTTTCTAGGTGCGTTAATTTCATTGCAAATGATTGCAGTATCAAGGAGGTACTATGCAGCATATTGCCTTGCAGACTACACATTCATGACTACTATATTTTCTAACCATTGTATTTGTGCTGTTGATAGTAATGACAATAGGAACTGACATTTTCTGGGCACCTTTTTAGATACTGGGTACTGTGTGAGGTACTTTACATTGCTCTCTACTTTCTCTGAGCAGTTGATGACAATAGGAATAAAAGAGTTAACTTGACTGGAAGAAAGGAAACTGCTATTTCTTAGGTTGAATTAACTCACATTTCTGCTTATCTTCTTACTGTTTTAATCTATATATTGGCAGCTCCAAGGTAATGAAGAACTTGTGTGAACTACTGACAACTCAGATGTATGCAGTTAAATGAGCAGCACTTCTTTCTCCATTAGAATGAGCTGTCTCATCTAAGTGTGCAAAAGTACCGTTTTGTTAAAAGGTCATGAGAATTAATGAATCCCAGAATGAACAGAACTCTCACAGCTTTGTGAAGAGAAACATTTTTATTGCCAAACCTTTCTTTTATTTTTAGGAAGATGCAGAAGCAAGTCCTTGGTTAAAAAGAACCACCACCAAAACAAACCAGAAACAAACAAACAAACAAAAAGCAACCTACTACACTGAGGTGAACCTAAAGCACTGTTGTAAGTGAGGACAATGTACAGATCTGGAGTCCCAGGGAAAGGTAACAGGGCAGGAGGGTCCAGCCGGGGAGGTGAATGCTGGCACCCCTTCCTCTGCTTTGCCCCCTACACACGTGGGCTCACACAGCTGCGAAGCTGGTGGGTGGTCACTGTGACTTGTGAAAGACGCTCTCCAGAAAGCCACCCCAGGTAGCAAAGCACTGTATCCAGCTCTTAGCCATTCAGAAGTCACTTTGGAGGTTGGTGGGTGGGGAAGTGACCCAAGACTAGGATGAGAAATGGCTGGTCCAAACAGACATGAGCTGAATAAGGTAGAGATTCAGAGATGTGGAATTTGGCCAGTTATGTCACCTTAAACCCCAAACAAAAGGAAACCTAGTGCATGATCTAGGCCCTTAAATGTAAGCCATGCTAGTGGCCCCTCCATTCTTTCACTGCACTGCATGGCCAGTGGTTGGCTTCACCTTCTTGGGTGATGGGGTGTGGTGGGCGGAGAGGAAAATAAGTTGTCTGCTCCACGCTCTCCTCTCTGTAAAGGATGTGCACAGTTTCAGCCAGACTCAGTTGTTAGAACGGCAAGCTTAGGAGACCACCTTGTTCCTTAGAGTCATCTAAATAACAACACAAAATTGGCATTATTTGAATGCAAAGTTCATGCCAAATGGTTTATTTATATTATTCAGTTGTATTCTCATATAAAGGTAGGTTGAACTATTTTGAAGAAAGTAAGAATCATTATGGTACCCACTGTTGATTTCTTGGTGTCTTGCTTTGAAGTTCTGTGTTGCTTGCATTGTTTTGTTCTGATCTGCTTTGTTCTGATTTGTTTTGTTTTGTTTTGCTTTATTCTCTTTAAAATAAAAAATAATGAGAGAAAAAGGTAGGTTGAAAAACCAATGGAGAATGCATCTAATGGAACTGGAATAGAAATTGAGGTCTATCAATACATTTTGATTTATTCAGAGAAGTAAAGTAAGGTATTCAAGACTATGAAGCTGGAATACCAAACTCAAGGAGCCTGTGTTCCCAAACCATACTTCCTGTTTTCCACATTTTGCTTTAATTAGAAACAAACTATGGCAGCAACATAAAACTACCAGCAAGTAAAGGCTGAAATAAGTATTTGAGAGAGAGGGAGATGATACCAATTATAAAAGCTTCCTGGCCCACAGCAACCAACATTCAAACCTGTGCAAAGCAGTACATGCATGTTAGCCAGAAGATTTGGAGGTAACAACCATGTATCAAAAAAAGAAAAAGAAAATAAAAATGCTAAGAAATGGAAGTAGTTTTCCGAGGCCTGCTAAGGATGGTCCAGACCACTGAAACAAAGTAAATTAAAATTACTGTATTCTTCCTTCTCTGAAGAATTAATGGTAGCCACTCACCACCTACTACATCACAGGATTATTGAACTTTCACCGTGTGGTGTGAATTTATAACTACAATGCAAAACTCTGCTCCAGTATACTGAAAGTGACCTAGATAAGAAACTTGATACTGGCTTTCCCTGAGACCAGTTTGTAATTCAATGAAAAGTTGAAAAAAATACTAAAGAGTTCATAAAAAGGTTGAGGAAAGGTAGTGGTTCACAGGATCACCCACATTGAAATGTTAATGATTTCAAAAAGACCAGAGCCTGGGTGGGGGAAGTTCTGATTCCCTTGGCTCTGGTCAGTCTGATCCAAGGCTGACATTTAGTGGTTGCCTTTTCCTGCCCAGTGAGACAGGAGAGACGGCTCAGAAAGTGCAAGCTCCATTTTGACATTTTAAAGAAAGGCTCCATAGACTTTCAGACACTGAAGGTCCCCACAGCACCTGGTCTGCAGGAGGCAATTAGCAAAGTCATTAGGTAGGTGTCGCCTGTGTGAGAACAGGAGAGTTCCTGCTGCTGTCATGATGTATATATGCAGAAACTGAACATAGGAAGCAACTTGCATTTGTAGCTAGCAGTTTTAGGGAGTGACTAGAGAGGGCTGTATCCCACAAGGAACTGTTGATCCAAGTGGTAGTTTTGATTGCAAAAGGCAGTGGGAACCAAGCCAACCACATTGCCACCATCTTTCTGTTTTATAGTAGTGCTCAGATTTGGGGGTTGGTTTATTTTGAAATACAGTCATTTTGATAAAATTGAAGTCACAGGAGTCCTTTGAATTGTGATCTTTTAATGGGGAAAACAAAAACGCAATACAACAAGAACAACAGGCTTTCCTTTCCCATGTCTTATTCTTGCTTTTGCTACAAAGTCACAACATTCAGAAAGTCTTAGGCCAAAAACTATGGACACGGATGCATAGGGCAATGTAACAGGAAAAGAACTGGAAGCAACCTAGATGTCTAAAAACAGGAGACTGACTGAGAGCTAAATTATGGTACAGGTACTAGATGAAATACAAGGCAATCATTATAAAAAATAACTATGACAACTAGCAATGAGGGACATGCTTAAGATATTATGTTAATGGGGGAGGGGAAGCAGGACACAAAATTGGTTATTTTTCCTGACAGTATTTCTGTAAAACTAGGTATGCCTATGGAAAAAAAAATCTGTAAAGAAATACATAAAAATGACACTAGGCTTTGAATTACAGTGGTAGGATTATGAATAAATTTTGTTCTCTCGCTTCAGAATGCATTTTAGCACTGTTTTACATTAAAAAGGAAGTTCTACAGCTAAGTCTCAGGTGGGACAGGTAGAAGAGAAGGATGACACTAGAGGGGTGAGATCCTGACTTTGAGCATCTCCTATGTTTGACACCATGACAGCAGGCACGGGGCAGTTAGATATACTATCTCATTCCACTGTTAGGTAACCCTTGAAAATCTGGTAAACCTTGAAGGAAGAAACTGAAGGCTCAGAGAAGCTCCATGACTTTCCCAAAGAAACAAAGACAGGAAGTGATACACAAGACTCGAATACAGATCTGAGTGGTTAAGAAGTCTGGGTTCTCCTCCTGCTGCATCACACCACTGATGAGTTACAATGGCTAAAATTAAATTAAACTTTAAAAATTAAGGCAAAGCCACTCCTGACAACTTATCTAGATTTGCTGTAAGGGTCTTTCTTCTCAGAGATTAAATAGAGGGTCTTCATCTTTTCATATCCTGACTGCGATATAAACACAAACAACTAATATGTCTGTAGGCAGAATCAGTTTGCAGGAAGGAGTCTACCCAGAACCCTCAGAGCAAGGTCACTGGCTAGCTTCCCGGCACTGAGCAAAGTTCCTAGCTTCTCTGACTTTGTTTCTTCATCTATAAAATGAAGATAATCATAACAACGTTAATGGAGTAAATGAGATAACACATATGATTTACTTAGACTGATGCCTGGTATATACTATAGGAGGAGATTAATAATTGGCAACTGTCAACATCACTGTCATTATTGCCAATTTTTCTAATTCCTGCATCCATTGAAAAATGTGTTTAAACTCATTCAGTTATATCACCTTTTTCTTTTTTCTCTATACTCATAATTCTTCAGCCATGCCGCTGGCGGATTTCTTTAAGCTGAAGACACTCTCCTATTCCCATGAGTTGACAGACTTTGGGCACAGGAACGAACGATATTTGCCCAATAGATAAAACAACTTTTAAAAGTGGAATTGCTATAAAGGAGCCTGACAGAATCCCACTGGTGATGATGTGGAGCTAATTTTAAATCAAGGGAATATATTGCTTTTCCTCTGTCTCTGGATAAACTTGACTGCAATGATCAGGGCTACTGTCTCTCAGTCCCAAATTAAGTGTTTTCCTGAGTGTGAACTCTGGCACCATTAGTCATTTTTCTGCACCCTGGCAGGTTGTGGGCAAGGAGCACTTTTGGCCAGGATTTGCAGGCAGCTGCTCAGTGTATCTGTACATCCACGCAGAGTGGTTCAGGAGTCAGAGGATAAACAGTGGGAAACAGGTGCACCCACAGTTACTATGGAGAAGAAATATCAGTGTAACTGGTGGACACCAAAAATTGGTAGCAAAGTAAACTGCAGGGGAACAGGAGCTGCAGGGCAATAATTTGTACAGAATAAACAGTTTTTGCGGTAATAGAATAAGATTATTACTTTGTTGGATACCTTTCATATAGTAGGTTCTACCAAGACCTCGCTGTACATCACTAATTTAGGGATTGGACACCCCATCCCACCCTTTATGGCAACCTCAGAATAATCCTCTAATCTGGGCTAGCTGGACTCTCAATTTCATGCCAATTCCAGAGTAAAGAAAAGGGCACTGAAGCACAGTGGTTATGGGCATGGCCTCTACAGCTGGACAGACCCATGCTGGTTCTAATGTCCCACTTGTGTGACTGTTTTACTCTGCTTCCTTATCAATACAATGGTGACAATATGACTACCTCCAAGGAGATGACAGGTGGTGACATGTTTCATGAGCTTACTACAGTGCTTGGTATGTAATGTAGTGTTACCCTGCCAGATGGTGGCCTTCTTTGTGGGTAGCACCATCATGGTGATCATCTTTATGTGGCATCAAGGCTTTTGCTGAGACAGTGAAGTCAGGACCTAACAGTATGGGAGGAATGGAGGAACCTGAGCTTTTGGTCTAGTGTTGGGGGATGCGGCTGCATGGGTGACACGACTCCTCTACAACACAGGTGAGGAGACCCAGGCTTGATCAGCACATTTGTGTAGGTCTGAGGTGAGCCCACATCTTCAGAGCTTCAGTTCTGAGCTCTTTCAACTAAATGATCCTGTTTCTAAGTCACAGCAGAAAATCTTATAAGAGGAGGAAAATCGAGCTCTTCTCTTACTCTTCCATCAGGCATTGCTTCCCAGAGGAGGAAGTCAGTGCTAGGGGCCTGCAGTAAGAGAAATGAACCCACAGGACAGGTCCCGTCAGGGCTGAGGTCCCCCCAACACCTGGTTCAGTGAAGAAGAGAAAAAGGAGAACACATCATAAACATTATTATTATTTTTTTAAAAAACATCAGCAGCTTTCACTTAAAATTTTGTCCTGTGCATGATAAAATGCTGGCAGAGTCACATTATGTCATTTAAACAACTCTCAAAGGCAGATACTATTATTAACTTCATTTCTAAGATTAGGCATCTCCAAACAGAGCTACAAAGTAGATACTATTAATCTAATTCTGTATAGCTAGAAAACCAAGGCTCCAGAATTCTCTTCAACGCCACCATTCATCATAGTGCCACGATCGTGGACCAGGGTCTTGAAGCTCCATACTTTAAGCTCCTCTCACAATGTTGCCACAGAGGCATGGAACAGGCTTCCATCTAGTCCTGATTAGAACAAGAGTGGTTTCTATACGAATACTGCCAATGGAGCAAACATTCAGGGAGTGACCCGACAAAAGGAACTTACTTAAATCTAATGGATGCCCACCATCTGCTCTTTTTATTTTTATTTTTTGGCAGTGCTGAGGATTGAACTTGGGGCCTTCATATGGAGCTACATCCCTAGCACTTTTAATTTTTGTTCTGAGACAGGGTCTTGCTAAGTGGCTAATTTGCCCAGGCTGGGTTTCTACCATCTGTTCTACATTTGCAAGGCTTCGCTAGTGGTCCAAGGATCAGATTCCCAAGGGCCTGTTCCAGATGCTCTGCTGTGGGAAGCCATTCAGCACCTCCTTCAGGCAGCATGACACACAGTGCTAGGTTTTGAAGAGGGTTTGTCACTTCCCCAGCAGAGGTAATGCTGGCATAAAGTTCTGCCATGGTTAGATTTCTTTCTTCGTGGCACTTACATACAAGTGTAAACACTAATCAAAAGACTATCTAAGGCAGTGATGGGGAAGCTTTTAGCTTTCAGTGATAACAAACAGTCCACTGTGGCATGAGTGACATAGGTTTGCCATCACTGGTCTAAGCCATCTCTGCACAAAGGTGCTCTGACTTAACCAAAATCAACTTCTCCCTATGGCACACTCTCTCCTCCTTCGCCTGTATCAAAAATCAGGTAAGGCACAAGAGTGTGGGGTGGGTTAATCTCCAGAGCTCATAGAGGAATAAGACGCTTGCTGCTATATTCCATTCCAGAGCTACTAGAATACCTAGGACTGAGCAACACTTCCATTTCCTGATTTCCTTAGGCATGCCAACCATGTGACTGACTTTTTTCCATGATCAAAGTCAATTAGGAGGTGGTCTCCCCTGTACCTCAGATGGAGTTTTAATTTGTGCATTTATTATTAGGATAGGCCTTTTCCCCATGGAACATTTATTTCAGTGAGAGGAATGAGGGCAGACAGCATAATGTGGAGTCTGCCACTGGATTAGTAACTCGGGATAATATTTCTCCATAATGAGAAGCATTTTGGAAGAGTGCTTTAAAATCTCACAGGGCAGAGTGTCTGATTTCCCTCCTTACTACCCTGCAGCTTCGCCGGATCCTGCCCCTTCAGTCATTTTCAGCTCTTTGGGACAACGTGGAGCCTTCTTGCCTCTCTGCCCCTGTCTGTGCACAGAGCCAGGTGCTCGGGAGATGTGAGTGCTCTGATGCTCTTGGTTGATCAAAATGTATGGTCAATGTTTCAATTTTTAAAAAATTTAACACAGTGAAAGGCAATAGTTCCCCTCAAAATAGCCACCTCTTGCTTTGAACACACTTATCTCATCCTCTTTGCCACTTTCTGAAGCAGTTCTGGAAGTCCTCTTTTGCGACTGTCTTTATAGAGTGTGATTGAAAACACAGCAAACGCTGCCACCAGTGCCATCAGCAGAAAGGTAGGCTCATAAAAACATCACGGTGTGTCCTTGTCCACCTTCTCCACCAGACCTGGCACCATGTGACTTCTGGTTCATCCTCAAAGTCAAATGACTATGAAGCATAAACCTTTTGAATTGATTTAGGATATCAAGGCAGGCATGACAGCACAAAGGAAGATGTAAAAGAGGACTTTGAGAACTGCTTCAGAAAGGGGCAAGAATGATGGGATAAGTGTGTCTGAAACAAGGGCGAGCATGTTCAGTGGGATTAATAGCGATGTGTCTTTTACTGTAATGATTTTTTTCTAATTTAAGCATCCACCATATTTTTTGGTTATACCCTGTATATAATTTCAGCTCCTTAGTTGGGAAATATAAAGCAGTGTAGTATTTCAGGCACCATGATGATGACAATGATTGTGATAATGACAATGTAAACAATAGCCATGTCGTTAACTGGAAGCTAGACTGTGCCACGCCTGTGCTGAGTGTGTATAAACAGTGTAACTGAATACTCACAAAACTGAAGTAGGTACCACTATCACCTTCATTTGTAAGACAAGGAAACTGAGGCTCAAAGAGGTCCAACAACTTGCTCCAGGTTTCCATTCAGATATGAGTCAAATCCAGATTGACTCGAGTGTGCCCCTGACCACCCGACTACACTGCCTTGTGTGTGCTTGTGCATGTGTAAGTCACAAAGGTGGGAAAAAATTGCCCAGTCTGATCCTTACATGGTCCTTCCTTACTGCTCAAATTTTTTTGGCAATACCTCCCTGGAAACAAGCACTTGAGGTAGTTATCTCTTCAGAACAGAAATGATTGTAAAAGAGCATTTTTAGTGCTCGTCAGACATAGTACCTGAGGGTCCACACTACTTCTTCCCACTCAAGAGTCTTGCACTGTGGCCTTCTCGTCCCTTGGTACATCTGCCTGTCTAGCCATCATGCTTTTGCCCTTACAATACCCTGCCTGGAATGGCCAAGAGCTTCTTGTTTTTAAAAAAGACTGCTCCATCCTTTAAGGTCTGCTTGAAATACTACCTCTCCTGTAATGACTCCCGCCACACTCCCAGGGAACTGTGACCTCTGCCCTGGGCCCTTCCCATTATTTTACACCTCTCCCACAAGCACCGTCCTGGCAATCAGTGTACTTGTGCTTCTTCCCTCGCCCTACCAGTGGAGCAGTTCTGGAGAGAGAGAGAGAGACAGAGACAAAGAGACAGAGACAGAGACAGACAGGGCACCAGATGCCCACCTCTGGCCCTTAATAGCTCGTATCAGCTGATAAGTCACTTAATCATGGTGACCCTCAGTGTTTTCACTTGTGCAAATAGAAATAATATAAAACTATCTCTCAGATCCTTGTACAGATCAAATTTAATGAAAGTTTTTTTATACATTATAAAGTATATTGGAAATGTAAGTCATTATTATTATATTGCTTAATAGTTAATGAAAGGAAGAACACTTGAATGTCCTAATATAATCTAATCTGTTTAATAGGCAGGCTGGTGCAAACATGTATATGTGATACTACCAACACTGTCTCAGAACTACACAACTGGGTGTATGTACAGTACCACTTACTGGATCTCATGCGTTGCACAAAAGTTAGGGGACATAAACAAGTGGCAATTTTCCAGTTTTCAGGAAAATAAAAATGCTGCTTATCCCAAAATTTTCATTTAAAGACCTACTACCCTCCTACTCCATCTCCTTCCAAATACCTTTTCTGCGTGCACAGCTGGGTGGCATCATGCATGTGTTCACAAACTCAGAGACATACGGAGACTGACACACACAGGGAGGCTGAGGAACAGGTCCTATTGTAGAATTCACAGATGGGCAGAATGGTAAACTTTGGGACAATGCGATAAAATGGAGGCCACAGCAAAATTAATGACCTTGGCATTTTTTTCTCTTTCCCCACTGCAGACTGTGAACAAAATCTAACTCCAGGCTCAAGGGCACGGTAAATCTGGCTGCCTGCCACACACCAGCAGGAAGGTCTTTCTCCAAAGTGAAATGTTACTTGGTGACAGCCCACTCGCACTGGATGAAGCCTGGAGAGCAGCAGAATCAGAGTCTATGAGGCTCTGGAGCTCAGTCAGTAGTGGATCTCGAGGTCTCTCAATACCACCCAGGCCTCCTGCATGCTGAAGCACTTAGGGTGCAAACCACAGCCATATTCAAGCATAGTGCCCAGCACAGGGCAGGTGGGTGTTAGTTTGTTTTCTGTAAGAAAGTCAACCTGTTTTTCTCTTTAGCAAGGAGCTCCATGAGCCTCTCAGAAGTTCAGATGAAGAGGCCAGCCCCAGGCTATCCTGTCTCCCAGGTAGAAGAAATCCAGGACCCAGTGAGAACAGAAGAGGCTCTGCAGTGAATGCTGGTTCTCTCCCTCACTAGTGATGTGGTTTAGGACAGCTGACTTAACCTTCCTGGGCCTCAGTTACTCATCTGTAAACATGAAAGTAAAAATAACCCAGTGCACATGACTGGCAAATGGTAAATAATTACAGGATAAGTTAAGATCATTGATAAAATTAAATGAATAGACACAGGGAACACCTGGAGCAGTGCCTGCCCGGCAGGTGGTATGTTATCAATTTGTGTGAGCTGCTATCTCTACTACTTCAGGTTAGACTTGCTATGGGCAGCTGAGAGCAGGACACAGGAAGGCCCCAAACAAGACAGCGAAGCCCTTACTCTGCTCTGAGCCTCAGTCTTGGGACAAAGCGACACTTGGAAGCAGCATGGTCTATATGGATTCAGAAAATCTGGTTTCTAGGTCCTGCTCTACTACCTAGCACCATTCTATTTGTACAAAATATTCTGCTGCTGTGAGCCTCAGTTTCCACCTGTAGAAATGCACTTAATAGTTCTATTTAGTGTACAGACTGCCAGAGAGGACGGATTGATATGAAAGGCCTCACACAAGGGCGGGAATTTACAATGCCCTTGTTTAATAGAGCCTCCCTTGTAAGACGGTGGGCGGCCAGGTCCATCACAGTCTTTGGAATTCTGTAATTCTACACTCAAAGTCTTCAATAAAATAGACCCTGAGGCCCAGAAAGGGTAAAATGCACAAAAAAGACACTTAAATGATCACTCTCCTAACACAGGTGCCCCAAATTGCCAACATTTCTGCCTGCCACCCTCTGCCTTCATGTAGGTGGCTACTCCTCTCCTCTTTCAGTATTTTACCTGATTCAAAAGCTCTGTGTCTTGTGTAAGTTTTATCTGATCTTCCTGGTTAGAATGAACTGCTGTGTCCTTTGGTTTAAATCTGGGAGCATACTTTAACCATCTGCATAGAATTGCTGGGAGTTCTTTACACATCTGGCTCTCCATGAACCTCTGGATAACTCAAAGGCAATGATGCTAGTCATGGCCCAGGACACAATCCACCAGACAGGCTCAGCAGATGCTTGCACACTATTTCAAACCTGAGCATGGAGAAGCAACCTCTCCATGATCCCAAGTAAGTGAAATGTCTGCATACAGGTAGGGAGGGTCCTCTGCTGTTGAACCTGAGAGGCTTTTAAACCTCTGGGGATAAGCTGCATGCATTCAATGCCCACTACAGGACACCCACTGGATTCCATGAACCGTCTGCAGATGTTCCCTCATGGAAGCCTCAAAGTGCCACTTAGATATTAATTAACATTTTACCAATGAGGAAATGAAGGCTGAGACAAATTAAAAACCCCACATGCACTGATGGTGGAATGCATGTGTTACTTGGCTTCAAGTCTGTGCTTTTGCTAGAAGAATAGATTGCTGTCCTTTGGAAGATGAAGTTATAGTTTTTGTTGTTCTACTGAAAGGAAGAAGCACTGAGTGGAAGAAAAAAAGTATTGTGGTTTTTATAACCATCTCTCTGTCCCTGTCTCACTTCCTACAGTGGACAGTAGATGAGCTCTACTTCCCCACCTCTGTCTCAGGCCCTGGTGCTCTAAGTATGGCTCTGTCTGTAACAACTCCCTCTCCACAAATGTTAGGTATTTACAGAGCAAAGGAACAGCCACCAGAGAACCTGTCTCTTTCTCTCCCTCGCTCCACCTAAGTGCAATTAAATTATGTTATTGCACAGTAATTAGTCTGGGATAAAAATAAGACTTGGGGGATAAATTCTTTCCAGGGATGCTAAAAATCTGTAAAATCAACTCCGTTAGGGAAAAGCTGTAGAAGGATCATCCCAGATAGCAGCTGCAGCTACTTCCCAGCCCACCTAGATGATGCTGCCTTCCAGGATCTATGAAATTGCTCCCAGGCAAGGCCTAGAAGCCCTGGGGGAGAGGCAATTGTCCCTGAAGTCTCTGCTGTATTATATACATTAATGCATTAGTAA
Source organism: Dasyprocta punctata (assembly GCA_004363535.1). NCBI lineage: Eukaryota > Metazoa > Chordata > Mammalia > Rodentia > Dasyproctidae > Dasyprocta > Dasyprocta punctata. The sequence continues at coordinate 36,886 of RJWM01005705.1, forward strand.
ATCTGGTCCATTCTTTCTTGAGACATTTCCAAATTTAGGAGCTGCTCAGCACTCAATTTCAAGGTGATTTGTTGGTTAGGACCGAGATAAAGACAGATTGCATTTGCTGGTAGTTTTCCTAATAAGAATTAGACGCCTGATAGTCATTTCATCCCTACATCAGTCTGTTACCTATATTCACAGGCCAGGAAACTGAGGCTGAGCCGGAGCAGGATCCCTGTTGAGAGTCCCACTGTAATCGGGAATAGATGAGGCTCAAAGCCAGGCTTGTCCCCAGGGCAGACTATATTTCAGCAGCCACCTTGAGTGTTTGCTTTCTGGGATTCCCTCCCTTGGTTTCTTGGAGCCATTGTTCACCCTCACTTTGTTGTCTGCAAGAATTTTGAGCCTCTCTTCTTTCCCTCTACTCCCTGCCTAGCAACATCTGTTAGTTCTGGTTCCAATATCTTCCTCTCCTTTCCCGCCTTCAACAGACTTGCTGAACACACCTGTTAGATCATGCCAGATCGAGGCACATGAAGCTGTGGCTATGATATAGTATGACAGAAATTGTTTCTGCCCGCATGCAGTTTGTATTCTAGTGCAGGAGACAGATATTAAATAACTAATGTCATAGTCATTCAGTTGCAACTGTGGGAAGCATGGGTAACACAAAGGCATGTAACTGGTTTCTTGTTTTAGTGTGAGAAGGTCAAAGGAGCTTTCCTGAATAAGTGACATTTGAGTGAAGCTCTTGAAGAAGGACTGATTGATATAAAGGAGTGGTAGGCGGCAGGTGGCTCCCTCTAGGATGAAGGTCTTTTAGCCTCTCTGGATCTCAGAGCCACTTGTAACCCCCACCTCTGACCAATTGAATTTGCTGATGTAAGATCAAACACAAACTCCTAGATAGGCAGAACCTTGGGGAAACTGGATACCTGACTGAGGGCCTGCAATTCAGTCCTAGCCTTCTGTAGAGGCTCTAGCAGTGAGGAGCTAGAGCTTTGAGCTGTTCATACCTTGGCACCCAGGAATCTCTCAGAGGAATACGCCATACCCAAAAGAACCAAAAGAGGAAAGCAGCACAGACACAAAGATGTTCAGACATGTGCTATTCATAATGGTAAATAAGTAGGAAAGGTAAGAACACGCTGATACAGAAACAGCACAAATTAAATAGTGCTGTCAGGTTTAACAAGGATGAGAATTGTGTCGTCATTGAAAATATCTGCATGAAAATGTCTGTGAATAAGACAGAAGCACATGAACACATGTTTACGCCACTGCGCCGTGGTTTTGGCTGTTATCCCTTTAAAAGGTGAAGTATAAAAAATCCTGTAATGATTCCATTGCTTGCTCTAATATCTTGAATTCTAAATTATATCTTAAAATTTTCTCAAAAACACTTAAATGTCTAAGAGCCTGGACATTATTTAGGTAATTTCTAATTTGAATTCAGTAAATAAAACACTTCTTTGCTACATTACTCAAAAGCAGAGACTGAAAATATCAAGTGGAGAAGAGAAGAATAGTGAGGATGAGGAGAGAGAACTTTCTGGAACAATGGATGTGTCCTCTCTTTTGATGCAGGGGTGGTCACACAGCTTTATCAGTCTGTCAGAATTCACAGAATGGCACACTTAAAACGTGTTACTTTTTTGAATGTAGATTATATTTTAATAAATCTGATTTAAGAAGCAAGAGGTCCAGGTCTAGATGCTGAGAAGGTCTGAAGGTGAGAGACAGGCCAGAGAAGTGGTTTGGGTCTGGATCCTAAGGTTACATCCCGGGAGGACAAGGCGGAGCCCTGCACATTACTAGGCGAAGGAGTTCTGAAGAGTGTGGTGCTGACATCTGCCCTCAGATTCGCTGTCTGTTCTTCTCCACTGGACTCTGACACTGTAAGGCTCATCACATGATCTGGATCAATGGGTTTCCTTGGATTTTGGTGACTGGCTGGCTTCCACCAAGGGGAGGAGAAGAAAAGTTGAGATATCTCCTCTCTCCCTCTATCACCTCCCTCACTCTACTGAAGACCACAGCTCCTGTGAAGCAGCCTTCTCTGATGCCTGCCTTTTCTAGGTCCTGGCAAGTATTCCCTCCCCTTTTATCTTACTCAGAGTGCTGTCATTAGCCTGGGGTAGTACTCCTCTGGACATCTGCCTTCACCTTTGTAATCAGCCTCTTTATAACTCTCTTCTCAAATTAGAAACAACGGAAAAACCAAACACAAATGAACAAGAAAATCTAACAACCTACTACCTAATAATTCCATTGCTGGGAAAATCACTACTAAACTCTTCTACCACGGGCAGCTCTGAACACTGGAAATTTTTCTTTCGTGCTGGACTGAAACACATTGAGTGACTCATAATTTCATCTAGTCTTTTGTTTGTTCATTTTTATTTCTATCTTACAGATGAAGAACCTAAAGCTTAAGGGGAATAAGTGCTTGCCCAGGTGGCAGATGTAATACTGGTGGAGGGATGACATAGACACAGCATGAGTCTACAGAGTCCCATTCCAGACACAGCTTTGCCCTCTTCCTTAAGAAAGCCCACTCTACTCAGGCAGCTCTTTGGTCAGAAAAGCCTGCTCCCCCAAGAACCAGCTTTGATTTTCTCATCTCTTTTACCCCTCAAGCCTGGCTCTGACCCCTGAAACCCCTCCCCCCCAAATTGAGTCTGCCCCCTCTCCTCCATGCAGCATTTCAGTCAACTTCAGAGAGCCATGTTGCTCTCTAAGTTTTCCTTTGAGGATCTGGGAGATAGCTGTCTGGGTTCTGTTACAAAAAGCACTATATATATATATATATATATATATATATATATATATATATATCTGTATCTATCTTGCCATTAGCCTTTCCTACAGAGCAGCAAGAAGGAATCAGTCTAGGAGTAAAAGGCATTAACACAAGAGCCTGTATCTTTATCATTTCTTCCTCCTTCTAAAAGACCAAGTTCAATCATCTCCATTTCCCATTCTTTGGGCTATAAAGCTAAATCTGTGACTTCTGATCAAAAGGCCTGATGTGAAGTCAGAGAGAAAAGAGAGAAAATGAGCATACTCACTAATAACACTATTAGTTCCTAGAGCAACAGGTTTATGCTTATGAAGCAAAATGACAGCTGAGATCCTATCACTGTATGAGCTAAACCAGGAGATTGCATGAGGAGGCTTACAAATCACTCTGCCTTCTAGTTCTAATTCTTCCTTTACTTACTTCATGTCCATTTCACCTCTATCCAAATCCTAGGATACCAAATGGACATTTCAACCACCATACTTTTATGCATACTGTTCTTCTGCCAAGACTTCCCTTGATAGCCCTAAGTATCCTGCAAGGTCATTTATTCAACCAAGCCTTATTGAATGAACACAGCTACCTTGTGCCAGGCTTTGTGCAAGGGCTTGAGTATGTAGCAGAGAGTAAGACATTAGGATGAGGGAGTAACAGTACCCCTAAGGATATGGGAAGTCTATAGCTTTTCAAATAGGATTATTGCCATACTGAAGTTCAGTTTGTAGGGTGACATGTTGGAGATCTTGGAAGAACTTGCATGATTCTTTGCAAGTCACGCATAATGCCCAAGTTCACGTTGATCAATAATTCCCAGAAAGCTTTAAGGACTGGAAGACCCAGGTGCTACCAGATCAAGTACTGTAATAACATGCCACCAAGCAAAGCTCTCTAATAGCTGCCATTTGAAGAGCAGTAATTAAGCTTAGTAGCATTCTCACTTATAAACTAAACCATCAACACTTCACCCAAGGGTTCTGATTGTATTCTACTTTATGTTATGTAATTCATAATCAGGTTCTGGTAGAGGTGAAAAATCCGACTTAATTAAAAAAAATCCCTCATTGCTTCTGAGCATGGTTTAATGTTCTACTGCAGTTACCTAGAGGCTGCTGCAGCCCGTGTCTGTGACTGCACTCGCCATGCCCTGCTGCAACTGCCTTCAGGCAGGGAACTACTGATGGGGAAGAATTGTATAGGATCATCTACTCCTATCATATTCTGAGCTCCTAACTGAGCTCAGAGGAGTAACAATGACAATCTTCCAAGGCCACTAGCACTACAATCTTACAAAGGTGATTCAGTTATTCTTCTTACTTTTCAGATGGAGAAACCAATTCGAAGAAAATGTTAAATGCTGGAGAGTAGCCAGAATATGACGTCTACCAAGTAGGCCAGTCTCCCATCCTGTCTTCTTCCCCATGTATGCACCCAAATGCCTCAGAGAGGCTGCAGTAAATGAAGGCCCTGCCCTACATAGTAAGCCTGGACCTGAAGAGGAAAATCTAGCATCCCAGGGCATTCTGGGCCTTCACTGAAACACAGAACCACTCCCAGTTTTCCTGTTAATAACAAGCATTTTCCAGCTCCTATCCCAAAGGCCAATCTGGCCAGACAGGAGCTTGAAGAATCCTTAAGATGTGAATTGGCAGCTCTTCTGTGGTACTCAGTGCCTGCCTTTTACAGAGGCTCAATATGCAAAGGAAGCTGTCAGTTTCATCTGTACAGAGGCAACTGGCAGTGAAACAAAATCAACTTTTGTCCTACTTAAAGAAATGACGTGAGGTGCTTTTGAGGTGATGATTTATCTTGCAGTCGCTCCCCTGGAACAGCTAGACGTCCCTACAAATGGTTTCTGACAGATCCCCTCGTTGCTCTGTCAGCTGGCCTTGTGACTAACGCAGGGTGGGAAGCCACTGGTGCTGCCAGCAAGATAGGCCTGGTCCAGTCTTCACTCAGGAGTTACTAATGCTCAAACACAGGGTGCAATAACACTCAACACTGCTACCACTAACAGCATTTTATCAGGTGCTAACTCTGTCAGGCAGTGGTCTAGAGACTTCCTATACATTACCTTACCAGAATTTTACAACGATCACTAGTATTTTCATATTATGTGTGGGGAAACCGAGGTAGGTTTATAGACTACCTAATATCACAAAGCTTGAAAGCAACACAGCTGAGACTGGAAAGCAGCTTGCTGATTTCAGAATCCAGGCTCTCACCAAGGATATCACTCTGGTTTCCCCTGCTGTATGATAGGTGTGGCCACCATCCAGCCACACCCATTATAAGAATCATAAGGAAAAGCAGAGACTGAGGGTCAGAGAGTTTAAGAAACATTTCAAGTCGACATAGTCAGCAAGGGATAGACCCAGAACCTGCAGCGAGGATTCTGATTCCTTATCATCTGCTGCAGCTCAGGACCTGATTCCACAGAATCACTGTGAGGGTGCAGAGAGATGATACATGTCATGGACTTGGCCCAATTCTAGGCACATTGTGAACTCAAAAGCACATGCACACACACACACACACACACGCACATGCACATGCACACATGTACACACACGCACATAATCAAAAACATCAGCCTAAAAGCCAGTGCCTGGGTTTAGATGGGTCACATTCATTACATTTACCATGTGATGGTGGACAAGTTACTTAAGATCATGGGGTCTCCATGCCCTCAACTGTAAATTGGAGCTAACAACCCACCAGGGTTGTAGGAGATTTCAATGAAAAAACACAAGCAAAGTGCTTAGAATAGAAATGATCATGTGGTCATCACACAATAAAAGCCACTGCCCTTATAAATGATAAACAATGATCAATGATAGTTTTATTACTCTGCAACACACCTTCCTTCACCTCTGACAATGTTTTCGAAACAAGAGTATGGTATAAAGTAAAGCGTGATTGCTGTGGTTGTACACATTTCATGCTTTAACCTCAAACTAGCCTACTCCTCTCCTCATTTCCCCCTCACGCTGTACTTCAAATGGATTTCTTCAGAAAAGGAGAGGCAGGGTACTCAAAGGAAGACTAACAAGACCTGAAAATCTTAACAGGGAGAATCAGAGAATGCAGCAACAAAAGTCATCTGCAATGTCACTTCTCTGACTGGGCATCCTTTGGACACAAAAATTCACCTCTTCTCTCTTACTAGAAATCCCACAGGTATGAGAGGGTTGTCCCTAGGTTCCCAGGCCAGACCAGGCCAGGTCAGGCCAGGCCAGGGCAGCCAGGTGCCCTGGGTTGAGGAGGAAGAAGCAGCAGAAGGCAAGTCCCTGAGCGTTGTTGCAATTTTTGTGGGTGGTAAACCCTGAATCCAATTTCTCTATTTTCCTATGAAAATACCAGTAAACATCTCCTCAAATGAAAGGTCACTGACTGCTCATTTCTCAAGAACACTTCCCAACTAAGAAAGTGAACGTCAAATGGAGCTGTCGGGATTACCATCCACATATGGCAGCTCTGCGAAGACACCAGCAGAAGAAAAATTCTTTCCCACCCTCTGTTTCTGCCTCTCCTTCTGCCAGGGAGGTGATGCAATTCTTATCTGGAACTTGATAGGATGTAGAAAATAATTACAAATGAAAAGGTTATTCATAATTTTTAAATGAGTTAATTAGTAAACCCAGTCAGACTCACTCATTACAGTAATTAATAATTGATTATACTTGAAATTAAACACAATTTTTCATCAAAAATCTAATTAAATATCTGTGCTTTTGCCTGTTGATTAGATCAGCTGGTTTGCTGGAAAAGACTCTTTGTTAAGGATATTTGTACTTGGCTGAGACAATTAATTTGATTTTTAATAATTGATAGTTCCTTACAAGGCAGTCATCATAGCCTGTAATTAGGGCCAAGCAACCAGAAGCTGGGTCCTTGCCCTCAGCAGCTGATAGAGACCAGGCACCAAGGCTGCCTCCTCAGGCCCTGGAAGGAAGGATGCATGGTTCCCACACCTGCAGTCGTTCACCTGCTCCAGCTCACTGCGTCGCAACCTCACAGACATCCTCCTGAAGCAGAGGGTCAGGCTTATTTCCCAGAAGAGGAAGTCAGAACTTAGGCTTAGCAGGGAGTGGCTTGAAGAACAGCTGCCATGTGGCAGAGCTGAGCAGGGGATCCAGGGCTGTTAGACACTGAGGCCGCGCTCTTCCCTAGACCCCTGCTGCATGACAAAAGGTGTGATCCTTAGAGTCCAGTCTTAAGGTTTCCAAAACTGACAGAATTTAAGAGAAGGATATATCCGCTCTTGGCAAGAACACACCATCAATGAGCTGACTCCTCCTAATATGAGACTACAGTTCTCCTTAAGTGACCCTCGATCTGCGCTCTTCTCTCCACCCCTATGAGATCACTGTTTTAGTTGTAGCCATCAGCTTTTCCTGACTTATTTCCTGGAAGTTTCCTAACAGCTCTGCCTTTTGCTCCTCCCTTCTTCTATGCTTAACTTTCTGAAGTAGTCTATGTCCTGCCACTGCTTACAACTTTCAGTGCCTCCCCAGCTGCCTACCCAATAAGGTACTCAGCTTGGCACCAAGTGATCTTCACAAGCTGACTAAACACTTCTGTGCTGGCTCCAATGGTGCACCTCAACCCCTCGGGTGCTTCAAACAGAACATTTCTTCACCATGTGGTCCTCTTTCAAGTTTCTGTGAGTTCACTTGATTTGAAATACCCTTCCTGCATGCCTACTTCTGGCTAACTACTACTTTCAGATTCAGTGCAAACATCACTTTCCTAAGAAATCTTCCCCAGTCTTCCTGGCTCAGGATGGGTATTCCCACAGTCCCTGAGCTGTTGTGAAAATCAGTCCCTCATTTAGATTCAGATTTACCTACTACCATGGATCATCTCTTTTCTAAGCTATGAATACCTCGGGAGTAGGGAATCACATCTCTAACCTCAGCACTCTACATAGTCCCCAACTCAAATGAACCGCACGGCTTGCTGAATAAAAAATATGACTTACAAAATTATTAAAGATTCAAAGACTATTAGGGTTGAAAGGAAAATTAAAGGTTATTCAGAAAAACTCTTAGTACCTGACTCTTATTCTTGCTAAACTTTCAAAGAGCTTTTTTGTATTCTTCTTATGACAGTGAGCTCACTACTTTTCACAAGTAGTCCCTGGCCTTGGATAGATGAAGACTGACCACATATTCTTATTAAATGGGAAAGGAAGCCCATGGGGTGGCAAATAGTTTATTTAACCATATGAAGATTTGTTCTTTCTCTCTAAAGTAGATTACTTGGTATAAACCTCAATGCTTCAATGCCAGATGAGTTGTCATCTATGCTCAGCAAATATCTTCATTCTTAAAAACTGACAGCTCCTGTCTAAAGGTCCACTCATCTAGGAAATACTATAATACCAGGAAAAAGTGATGGCTATGCCAGTGGTTGGTGGGTTTATAGCACTGATATTGCCAGAAGAAATTTTCACCAGATGATAGCTCATAAGTTTCACAACTCTTACATGAAAACCAATCTACACCAATGATGTCCCTCTCACAGAGCCTGGTTAGGCCTGAGCTCTCCTAGTTTGGCTGTTCCTCTTATCCAACGATGGTAAATGCTGGTAAGTGATCTATATTTTCCACACTTCTGACCATGACAGACACTATTAATCAATCACAGAGACTCTTCTACTGAGATTGCCTATAGCTCACAATCCTTCTCAACATAACCTTTGGGACAACAACCACCAATTAGAAGGAAGGGATAAAACACGTATGGTGTTCTGCAATGGAGCCATGCAATTCTCTGAGCTTATATTCACAAGGAGAAAAGAGACTGGTTTTTGGTAGCTTGCACATAAGGTTTCCCTATTTGCAGAACTGTTGACTACTTGATTACTTGCTTTGATAAAATTCAAGAATCTTGACATGAAAGTGATCAAATCCCTATCCATATTCAAAGCATTTGGCTATTTCCTGAACAAGAGTTGGGCTGTGCTCTATTAGACATGCTTAGGGATAGCACTTACTCTGCATCCAGAATAGCTCCCTCTTTCATCCACAATGACTTTGCTTGGTTGGCACAAGGGCTTTTTTCTTTTTTCACAGTGGGTAGTGCTTTGCCTTTCTTTGGCTTCCGCCACTTAGTTCTACTACTTACTGGGCTATACTTAAAAAAAAATTCCATTTGCTTACAAGATTGTCTTTGAATTCCTTAGCATCAGTTCAAGGTCTTCTCCGGCTGGCCCAACCTATCTTAAATTGCAGAATTATAGAACCTTAAGGTTGGGAAGGACACCAACAGCTAAGCCAAACTCCCTTTGGATACCTTTATTAGCAGGCTGCATTTCACAGAGGCCATAGACTCTACACAATGCACATATTTACCTTCAGATTAACCACTTTCTTGGGAGAAGACCCAAGACAGAGGTCAGAACTAGGAAACCAGATTATGTGAAAAATACATCAAAACAGTGCAGAGAGGGAGCCACTTGTTGGAGCGCGGCGGCAGCCGGCCATCAGGAGTTTCTTACATCATGTGTGTGTTCTGGGGTCAGGTAAGATGTCTCTGGGCTTCTTTCAGCAGCATTATTTGCTCATGGGGACCTGCTGCTCCACAGTTGGGATTCTCTGGTTTTCTGACCCTGGTGCAATTCCAGATCAGACTGCCTTGGCAGCAGACATGCTTTCCTGGCAGTGTCCCTCCCACCCCAAGGCACTTCGCCTCCTTCTTGCTCTTCACTGCAGCTAAATGGTGCCAACAGGAGAGGTCTGCTCACTGTCCAGCCTCTCCAACTTGTACTGAAGCCCATCTGTGACTCACATGCCACAGACCACCACAGAGGGCTAACTTTGCTGCACGCTTATGCCCCAATGCCAGGCATCTGGTGCAACCACAGATAGTAGTTTCCTTTTCAGTCTAAGTGCATGGAGGAAGGAAGAGGGGATCCAGAGAGCTGACCCTGATAGTCTGGGGTGCAGAGCACTCTAGCACCCCAGATCTACTTAGCTCACACAGCATGCTGTGACTGCTGTGCTGGTGAGGAGTCTTCAGTGCCCACAGGTGACTTGGTAGCTGCCCTCTGGGCCAAAGGGGAGCCAAGGGGAGTTGGGGTGAGGGTGTGCTTACCCACAAAGTATGCCAGCAGGATGACAAGCGTGGCCGAGATGACGATGGCACTCAGGGCTGCACATTTCCAGTTGCAGTATTTGGAGGGCTTCTTGAGGTTAAAGGTCGGTCGGGCGAACGTGCTGCGGGGCAGGGGCCGGGGTGGAGGCGAATACACGGTGCTAGATGTCAGGGGGTACCCTGGGGACGTGGTGCAGAAGAGTGGAGAGGTCCCTCCAGGCTTGAAAAGAAAGTGCCTGTGGATGGAGAGAGGCAGACTGCGTCAGCACTGGCTGGCTGACCAGGCACCAGGACTAACCTGCAGGACGGGGGCAGCAGGAGAAGAAGCATGCAGAGGAGCCTGAAGAGAGAGAAAGAGAGTCACCACAGAGAAGATGGCAGGGACGGCTAGAGGAGAGTCACACACCAGACCACAAAACGGGGCACAGGGAGACATATTTCCACGGAGCACAAATGGGACAGCCCTTCCCACAGGAGAGCCCACCCAAGCCAAGGCAGTGGGGTCACCTACTCGACAGAGGCTGGTCTTGGTCCTTTTCCTGGGAAAAGATGGGGCCGGAGGATGTGTCTTAGGAAATAAACTACCTGTTTTCTGAAATTATTACAGCAAGTTGGAAAGTGTCTAAAATCCAATTGTCGCTTGGAGATAATTGGGATCTAATATTTCTCTTCCTCCAATACGTGCATTACCAGTGTACCTTGGTTAAGGATTAGAATACTCTCAATTTTATTATTATTTGTTTTTTGAGACACTAAATATCTCAAGCTAGGCTGGAACTTGTAATCCTCCTGCCTTAGCCTCTCAAGCACTGGGATTACAGGAGTATGTCACCATATCCAGCTAGAATATCCTTCTTTTTAAAGGAGATTTTATTGGTGTGGAAGTCAAGAAACCATCACAAGTTGTGCCCATGAGTCCTTTTGTGGGTGATACAAATGCCTGCAAAGCACTCTGCTCAGAAACCAGGGTGCTTCTTCCTAAGAGCCAGGTGAGAGTTGGGTAGAAGGACGGCCAGGCAACTGCATCCTACAGCCTAGGTCTAGACCTGAGGGCAGCAATGATGGTCAAAGCACATGGTTGTGGACAAATCAAGTATCAGGAAGTCCTCCACAGTGTGACTTTAACTATGGCCATGCAAGGACTTGCATATAGCCTGGAAAATGGGGTGTACTGGCTGCAATGTATACCCATGGAAGTCTTAGAGTAAACCCGCCCCGTTGGGGTACAAGTTGATTCGAGTCAAAGAATACACACTCAGGGCCAGAATACATACAATGCAGAGACTGTGCTGCATAAAAATTGCTACATGAGATGGTTTTCAGAGTGGTGAAAGCAGCCAATGAGATGCTGAGAGCTGCATATTAACAAAATGGATGTTAATATGCCAGGGACAGGGTGTTCCAAGGACAAACTATTGCAAGTTGAACATGACTTGAGGATGGGCATGCAACATGGCACCACTTCAACCAGGGGATCCCAGGAAAAGGTCTCAGGGCATGCATGCAAATGCAGGAGTCACAGGGAGCACACACACGGAGGAGGAGCATGGGGATGTCACCTACCCGTCACTGTAAGCCCCATCATGGCGGGAGGCGCTGAGAATGTCCATCTCAATAAGGTTGTCCTGCAATGTCCCTAGGAATGGCTGCTTGCTTAGGTTTCTACGCACACATGGAGACATGAATGAAGCAAGGAGTCATGCATCGATGAAGGAGGGATATAGAGAAACAAAGTGGCCATTTGGTGCAGTTGTGCATGATACCAGCAGGACACAGACTCCAGGCAATGGGTCAGTGTGCAAGCCACATGTGCAAGGGGTCTGCTTGGCACACAGCGTCCAGAGGGAGCATTCGCTATACAAACCCAAATGTCTGGCTGATGTGTGTATCAAATCACAGCTCTCACTGAGGACTGACATGTGTCCAGCACTGAGTTAGGCATATTACATCCATTCTCCCAAATCTTCAAAATAGACTACACAAGGAAGGCAGTGTTATCCCCATTTTACAGATGATAAGACTGCTCCAAGTCCTATGGAGCAGTACCAGGATTTGCCAAGACTACCTGTGAGCAGGGCTCAAAGCAAGAGTCTGGGCTCAGGTTTATCTGGATCCACATCCTGAGTTTTCTCCTCTGCTTGCTGCTGAAACTGGAGCCAGAGATGCTCATCTGGCTTATCAAAAGAAACCAGAGAGCCAAGCATCTTTGGCCATCATCTTCTAAAGCAGCTGTCCTCAAACTTGAGCGAGCAACAGAACTGTCTGGAGAGATTCAGAACTAGTGGCTTGGGGATGGGCTTAAGGATATGTATTTTTCTTCAGCCTCCAGGTTAATGCTGACTACGGTTGGAGTGTCTTGGCCTTCAGCTGTGTGGAGATCTGGGTGAGGACTGATTAGAAAGGATGGCACCCCACCAAAGACACAGGATATGTATGTTCTTTGTCCCCTGAGGGTAGCATGGCATTATGTGACTTCAACTAAATCTAACCCCAAATGAAGACAGCCACATTTGTCCCTGTAGTACTGAACCATGCCTGCTAAATGCTGTCATGTGTACTCAGGTGAGTGGGCTCCTGTCTTCTGCTATTCTCGACTGCTGCCACCTTGCAAGACTTCGTGGTGGATAAGTTGTAACAAGCTAGCAAGCATCAGCCTGCTGCACACACCCAAGAAAGACTGTCTGCAGGAGGCCAGCTTTGGTTCCCAGCCTGCCAGGGACTTTTCTTCTGACTCTATGGGTATGAGAATACTTACCCAGACTCACTTGCTTTTTATGTCACCTTCTTGCTGTGTGACTTTGGTTAAAAAGCTAAACATCTCTTAATCTTAAGTGCTTCTGGAAAATGGGAATTACAGTACTAAGCTCACCAGTTTACTGTGAGGATCAACTAGGACAATGTTGGATGAATTTTTAAGAGTTACACAAATAAGACAGAGTGCTAATGTGGAATATGACAGGTCCCATCTACCCCGTATTTGCCATATATTATTTACTACTCTAGGAGCTCTGCAAATGTTTAGATTAAAACTTATTCCTTAAAACCACCCTACCATGTCAGTACTGCCATTTCTATCTTGCAGGCTGGCAAAGCAAGGCCACAAGGAATAACTGTTCTGAGGTTTTATCAGATAGTAAAGACAGCAGAGCTGGCACAGAAACCTGGGCTTGTCTCAGCCTAGAGCTCAGGCCCTCTCAGCTTCAGAAGCTGGCTTTATTCTGTACAGCCTGTGACTATCGCCCACTGGCCAGCCTCCAAGACCAAACTTCAGGAGGTTGCAAGCACTATTAACATCCCTGGGGATTCTGAAAGCAGGAAAGGACTCCATTTACTAGTGAGGCCACTGAGCACTATGGTGGTGGTGGGGCCTTCCCTCTGGGTGGGTTCTGGAAAATAGCCGAAGTGGCAGGTGGTGTTCAGGACCTTGAACCTCCCCCAGTGACTGGGGGGAGCTGCAGGAGTGTGAAAATCAGAGTGACTTCATTTCTATTTCCAGCCAGGTGGCCCTGTAGATGACAGGCCAGGTGGCCTAGTGGGAAACATGGAGGCTTTAGGGCTAGACACATCTGGGTTCAGGTCCCAGATCTATTGTTCATCTGCCCTCTGCAGGTGAGTCAATTACCCTGAGCGTACATAAAAGGGATTAACCGTGCACCTTAAAGAGCCTAAATTATGTTTGTCTGCTTGTTTGTTTGGCACCGGGAATCAAACTCACAACCTTGCGCTTGCCAGGCAAGTGCTGTGCTGCTGAGCTATATCCCCAGCTCAAAGAACCTAAAATATAACTTGGATCAGGTCACTTCTCTGTCCTCATCCCTCCTTCATCCTTATCTGGGCCCATAAAATCTTGTAAGACCCGGCTCCCTATCACTTCGCAAACCTCATTTGCATGCCACAAGTACACTGGCTTCCTCATTTGTTTTCAAACAAGCTAAGCCTTTGCTTTCATCTGCCTGAACTGTCCTTCTGCAAATGTCTGCATGGATCATCTCCTTCTCACCCTGACTAGAGGAGCTGTCACTCCAGTCTTCCCATCACTATCACTTTCGGGACTCTTGCATTGGTTTAGCTTTTACACACACACACACACACACACACACACACACACACACACACAGTGTCAAGTCCTGTGAAGAAAAATAAGGCAGTGAGAGGGGTCAACAAGTGATGATGGGGAACAAATAAACACATGTTTATCTGCTCACTGTGTCTCTTCCTAATGCAATTCAAGTTCTACCAGCCAGGAGTTTTATCTGCCTGGTTCATTGATATGTGCCGAGAGTCTCACAGGATGCCTGCCACATTGCAGGGGGAACTAAATGCGGACTGAATATCACTGGAGTCAGGATATGCCTGGGAACCTTGCCTAGCACAGAGCAGGTGCATGGTCAGTCCTTAATGGACGATAACAGAAGGTGGTGTTTATTATTATTTTCTACACTACCCTGCATTTCAAGAGGGACTTGCATTCTCTCTACAGCCCATAGAGCCCAGCAGTAAGCAGGCCCCACCTATCCCTGCCTCTGGGTCCAGGGAAGAGTTCATGCTGCTTCCCTGGACCACCTGGGAGCTTGGTTTGCATACCTAGGCTACCTTTGCTCCCAGACAGCCGTGTCTGCACATTGAAATCATAAATAAATAAATAAACTAAGAGGAAAAAAACACAAAGAATAAAGATCAAAATGTGAACAGTGGGGATCTTCAAGTAGCTGGATTAAGTGATTTTTATTTTAACTTTTACAAGTTAGAAAGAAATAGTTGAAAAAAAAGTGAACTGACAAGTATCTCCTAAAAGTACAGATTAGTTAGGATAAGGAAAGGTTTAACACTACAGAATAAAGGATTTCTAAAGCAACGAGGGGTGGTGGTGGGGGTGTGCAGAGCTCCTGAAAGAACTTCCACTCAGATGCTAATTGTTTAGGTCACTAGGGAATCTGGGGGAGGCGAGTCCTTGTGCTAAAAATGATGGATATTCAGACTGCATCTACTGCCTTAAAATGGCCTCATTCTGTACTTTTAAAGCTTAGTTTAGTTCTGGTCAAATTATTTTGCCTCATTTCATCGACAAAGAAAATGAGGCCCAGAGAGCCTGGCTCTGCACCCACACTCACAGTAAGTCAGCGGCAGAGCCGAGACTAAACTCAGGCACCCTGACTCCCAGCTCAAGACTCCACTTAAATTTTTTCCCCTCCACTTCCACGTTCTGGGAGTTCAGTTCTCCTAATACAAGGATTTCTGTAAGGATTTCTCCATGGGACCCTCTCAGCTGCTAAAGCCATCCTGGGTCATGGCGTTCTCACTACTCAAGTATGGACACCCGATTCACTTGACCCTCCTGATGATGTGTGTGATATTCACTTGACCCCACAGGTAAGAAAACTGAGGCCTAGATAGGTTAGATGATGATCCAGGGTCATAAGGCAAGGAAAAGGCAGAAAGGGGACTCAAATCAGACCTCCCTGACCTCCAAGTCCCAACTGCATCTCAAGAAAGTGGTTACTGAGTTCTCAGAGATGAATTGCAGCCAAGCACCGTGCTGTTCTTGGAGGGTTTTGCAGAGAGGGGAGAGGACTAGAGCTGCCTGAAGCTGGAGCTTCCAGGTCCACCTGTGTGACCCTGGCAAGGGAGTACCCAGGAGCTGAAGGGTCTTTGGGACTGCACTACTCAATAGTGCACCTCACAATGAGCCTGCTATTCTGAGCCATGCTTCTATCCACAGAGCCCAGGGATGGCCACCACCGTGTCTGATTCTCCCACCACCTAGTGGGGCAGGACAGGCAGGGATCACACCCTACATTTGTGAGCTAAGATGCCAAGTGTGTGGGGATCAGTGATTCTGCCAAGGACACACAGGTATGGAGCTGGTTCAGTATTTGAAGAAATGAATGAAGAAACACATGAACCCAGACATTCAGGCCACAGTGATCCCTCTGAAGGGCCAATCCCTTTATGCCTCTTTCCAATTTAAAAGCTGTTGACAGCTACTCACTTCTGCTCTTGTGTATACAGGGACAAGTGCAATCTTTTCATGTGACTCAAGACCCTGCATTGCCCAGGTCCTTTCCTCTACTGCTCACAAATCTGTACCTGCTTCAACCCACTCTCTCTAAAACACTATGTTCCCTCCTTGCTCTGTGCCTTTGCCCAAGTGTTCTGTAGCTTAGAACTGCTTTCCCTCCTGAAAACTCTTACCAGTGCATGCCCTGAAAAGTTGCTTTTAATAATCAGGAAGTTGATACTGGACAATGGTTGGGTGCAATGGCTCTGGAGTCAGCCAAGCTGAGTATCTCAGCCCTACCCACTGCTTGGCTGTCGGATCTTAACTTTTCTGTGATTCAGCTCCTTCATCTCTGAAATGGGGATGCTAAAAAGACTACCCACCTCTGCAGGACAGAGTAAAGATGCAGTCCTGACTGCTATGAGCATCTGCTTACCAGGCCGGCTCTTGGCTGGCAGCTTGGAGTGTGCGTTTCAGAAGGGTAGCCACCATGAACTGACAAAAGTGGCTGATTCACTGTGCTAAATTAACTGGGGAAGCAGTGTGGTTTATGCTGAACACCTGCTTGTCTTCTGGGAGTCTGGAATTTGGGTATGTGCCAGGCATGGAATGCCCACATGACCATTCCCCAGTAAAAACCTTGGGTAGTGAGGCTCTAATGAGCTTCTATGATTGGCAGCATTTCATGGATTTCCACAACCATTTGCTTGGGGAGGTAAAAGTGCCTGTCCTGTGGGAATCTACTGAGTGAGGATGCTGGAACCTTGGGCTTGGTTTAAAGTCCTGGACTTCTCCCCATGCACCTTTGCATTGCTGATTGTGCATTGTGCCCTTTTTCGCTGTAATAGATCAGAGTCATTAGTATGACTATGTGTGGAATCCCATGAGGCCAGAAAATCATCAACCTGGAGGGTGGTCTTGGGGAGCACTGTGAGGATTAAAGCATGAAGTACTTAGAACAGCACCTGGCTGTTCCCAGTAAGGGCCTGAGTGTTTGTTGATTGCTACCCAATTCCCCCAAGCAGAGAGGACCACACTGGTCTCTGCTCAGAGTGCTGCCTCCATCAGAGCACCATCTGCGGTATCTGCCTCCATTTCCCCAGTCTGCTTCCCTCAACAGACTAGGAGTTTCTTATGTGGCACTGGGCTGTGTCTTAAATTTATCTGTGACCGAATCACCAAATGACAGGGACAACTGTCCATCCCAACTCTGCAATGCTTGGGGTTGGTCTGGCCCACTAGAAGGGACTTCTGTGATTCTGGGACCACAGTAGCACTTGCCTAGAGAACATCAGGTAGCCCCCACTCCTGACCACAGACAAGTTGCTGCCCAAATTCAGTATGACCGCAGAATGGGCCCCAGGCTTCCAAATAAGGTCTCAGGTCAGCTGAGCTAGAACAGAGGTCTGGCTGCCTTCTGCTCTGGCTTCCCCTTCCTCTGACAGAAGCCTTGATCAGACAGTCCCCAAGAAATCAATTAAGCATGTGATGCTGCAGAGTGGAAAAGTAGTGGATCTGGGTTTGGGGACCCTGAACACATGGCTCCCAGAAGAATGGATCATAGCCACACCTGCTGGGCTTCAAGCAACATCGTAGCTTGCTCTAGGGAGCTCAAGTAGACCCAGGCTCCTCCCTGGGGGATGCAGTGAGCCTTAGAGACTGCCGGAGAGATAACGGATGCAGAGAATGGAGCAGGTCTAACAAAGCCCTCTCTCTCCTTCATCCTTCTGCTAGTCTTTCTTTTTCTGCCAGCATGAAATGTAATCCCTTCTGACCATTCTACCAGCTGTTATAGTATTTGTTTAATTATTTACTTCGAAAACTTTAAACATGGACTCAGATAGATAATTAGGGGAAGGTCTGCTCCTCTTCTCATGGGTTTGGCCATAGCTGCTGAGGACAATTATCTCAAGCAGGACCTGCTTTCTTGGCCCTGTAGGCCTCTGCTCAGACTGTGCCTGTCTCAGGCCCTCCCATCCTCCCCTCTGGCACCTGGATGACTCCTGACTCCTCTTTAGCTCAGTCACTCCTGATTCTTCTTGAGATAAGTCCCAGAATACCAGGGCCACTGGGAAACTGCCCATTTTCCCCATTCAGTTCTCCAGTAAGTATATTTATTCATCCAATATATCCATTATTCATTCACTTCAACTGCATTTTAATATTAATCAAGCACTCATCATATTCTGGCAACATGTGGCATTGTGTTGTGTGCTAGGGGACCCAAAGCAATGAAAACACAGTGGCACACTCCCTGGTCTTACCTCTGGCATAGCACTTATCCTACTGCAAGAGCCTGTTCTCTTAAATGTCTTAGCCGTTAGGCACACAGTTGGTATTCAGTGAACATTTATTAAATAATAAGTACCACATGATATGTAGTGGAGCATTTAAACATTTTCAGATATTATCTTAATGTAATTGCTACAACAGCCTTATAACAGTGGTAGGAAAAAAAAGATTGCTACAAATTTTCTTTGACACTTCTACCATTGAGAAGTAGGGTCTGCTTCTTATCCCATTGAAGCTGGCTGGCCCATGCTTGCTTTGGCCAATGAAATATGGTGGAAGTGACATTATGGCAGTCCCAGGATGAACCCTTAGGTGGATCAAAAGCATCTGTCTCAGTGACTTGCAACCTTGAGTCACTGAGAATGAAGTACAACTGTCTTGCTAGGAAGACCATCACGTGAAAAGGCCCTAAGCCTACAGGTATCAGGCATTTGAATGAAGCATCTGGCATTCTTTAGACTATTCTAGTTGCCAGTTAAAGACCATGGACTGTGCCAGGTGTGGTGGCTCACGCCTGTAATCCTAGCACTCAGGAGGCTGAGGCAGGAGGATTGTTGTGAGTTCATGACCAACCTGGGCTACAAAGTAAGGTAAAGGCCAATCTAAACTGCATAGTGAGGCCCTGTCACAAAAGAAAAAAAAAAGAAAAAAGAAAAAGAAGAAGATCATGGACTGACTCTGGCAGTACCACATGGAGCAGAAGAGGAGCCAGTTGAACACTTCCTGAACTCCTGGGTCACACTGTGAAGGCTAATTAGCTGGATGTCTGCTAAGTCACTAAACTTTAGAGAAGTCTGTTACGCTTTCTCAGCTGCATGCCATCCTTACATGCACAGGACTTTGGAATCACAGAATAAGTCCTTCCAAACATTTTATTGGGGGCTTCAAGAATAAGTAGGGATTGGTTAGACCAAGAAGTGAGAAAATCTTGCATGGGTGTGCAAGAATATGTGCAATGGCACAGGGACACAAAAGGTCCTGGGGACTGGAAGAAATGTTGATAAGTACCTTTTTATACATATACTGATAGTAAATACATTTAACTACATATCAGTAATACATAGTTACATAACTATGCTATGGAAATGCATACATGCATAAAGTTATGTTTGTGGATATATACCTAGATGTTAACCATATTTATCTTTTGGTGGTAGATACAGATTTCTTCCTGTGTATTTCATTTGCTCACTGCTCTGCAATGAATATTTATTATTTGAGTGATACAATATAAAGAAAAATCAAACAAAGTTTGAGCAATCAATATAGGAGAATGGAGGATCAATAAGGCAGGTGAGCACCAGACTGATGAGGCAGGAGGGACAAGCCATGGCCACCACTGCATGGTGGCAAAGGCACGGGGCATGATGAACTATTAAGAAAATTTCCCTTACCCTGGAAAAACCTGGTGACTCAAATAGGAATCCCTACTTTGCTCCTAAGTGAGAAAAATGAACATCCAAGCAGAGGGAGAGGCAGCTGTGATTCACACAGAGAATGGGAACCATCGCTTAGTTGCTGGCTCCTTCTAGGCATGTGCCACTCAATAAGCATGCTGGAAATAATGGAGACCTGATTAGCGACTCTGGGCAAGATGACAGACAATTATCCCACTCTGTAACTGATGACAGCAAAGGAGGCACATGAGGAAAAGCTGCACATGGCTGTAAAGGATGTCAACAAACTTACTATTAATTAAGGGATTGGGGTGGGCAACAGCTGGCCCCATCTCTGAGAAAGGTACTTTCGGAAAAAATGGTAGAGAAGGATGTTGACTCTTCTCTCATTGGACCCTTCAAGCTCCATGTCCAACATGTTTATTTCACTTCCTCAAGTGTGGTATGACTTTTGTGCTCTTCACAGATAAAGCAAGGAGTTAAGGAAAATAAAATGTAAGTTTGCCACTACTTTGAGAAACAGGGTATAAGATGAAAAGTTTTCACTGTGTTAGCCTAGGACACTTTACTCTCAGCATGAAGAGCAGAGGGAGACAAGAATAGAAGGACTGCGGGTAAATCTACTCCTTCTCTTTGTATCGCTCTGTATTTTTTTTAGTGAGTTGCATGATGGTTATAATCATAAAAAAATTCCATTTTGGAAAAGTAAAACACTGGCTGAACAAAGGGAAGGAACTGGCTGAAGGCCCTGAGCTAGGGTAGTATTCCACAGCATGGGTGGAGGAGGAGAGCCGTCCGAAGAAGGCGTCAGTGGTAGCAGGAAACAGCATTGGACAGGAAATCAGGCAGCCTGGGTTCAGATCTGAGCAGTAACTGCCTATGTGACTCTGAGTTAGTGCTGGACTCCTCTGACTCTCAGCTTCCAAAACTCCCAGAGAGGAGCATCATAACATGACCCGTCTCACAAAGGTGCGAGGCCGCATCCTATGATACATATACCAGCCCTAGCAGCCAGCACTGACAGATGGACCTCAGGGATTAAAAGGGCTTCGGGTATGTGCAGGACGGTGAGTGGCTGTGGTAACGTTTACTGAGCACCCAGCGCAGGCCAGATACGCCCCATGTTAGGTATAGCGGGATGAGACTGTGGAGGAACAAGGGGAGTGAGGGCCCTAATCAAACCTGGACTAACAGCCTGCTTGGCCACACACCTGTGCCCACTTCCTTCTCACACAGCAGCTGTCATCTACCTTCGCGAGAGCTCTGCGTCGTCACTATTGTGCAGACAAGGGCGGTGAGGCACAGAGGTCTAGCAGCTTGACCGAGGTCAGAGCTTTAGTAAGCTGTAGGTTATTCTTGGACCTGGGGTCTGGTGGATCCCAGAGCCCACGCTCATTTCTGCCGCGTCCCACCATCCTTTTCTCGGGTGATCAGAGAATCACATCCCAAGGCTGTGCACCGGACCCCAGCCTTCCTGGCCAGGTAGGAGGCAGGGACACAGGTACCCGACACGCCCCCTAAAGACTTGGATCTCAGCTCCCCCTGGCGGCCCAGACCCAGCAGCCAGCCCTCTGCGTGCACCTGGTCTCCAGCGGGATGTTACTGTTGAGCAGCCAGTTGTCCTGGGCGTGCGCGGGCTCCTGCGCGCTGCTGGCAGGGGGCTCTCCAGAGAGCGAGTGGTCTGTCGGGGCCGGGCTGGGGTTGCTCCGCGGAGTGAAGTTGCCCCGGTTCAGGGAGTTGATGGAGGCCGCGTGGTGCTGGTTGGGGGTGTGGGCGTGTGAGAGCGGGGGCGGCGGCGTCCGGAGGCGGGGGTGGTTCTGCAGGCCGCCTGGGTGATCTAGGGCACAAACAGGCACAGTCAGGGGCGCAGTACGCTGGGTGCCAGCCTGTGGAGGAGAGGCGGCCCCGGAGGGCAGAGCAAGACCACTGGGGAGGGAATGAGATGGGCATCAGACACAGGCGAATTATACAAATCAATGCATTCAATCAATATTCAGTCAGTCGATAATTATTGAGCACCTACTATTTGTAGGTGCATAGGACTGGGGGTGGTAAACACGATGAAAATTCCCACCTCCACCCACTGAGCTTAAATTCTAGGAGGGGACATAATTTACAAGATTTTTAAAAAAGACTAGCTACCCATGTCACCAAGGTCATCCGCTTTCTATCATAATTTTAAGACTTTGGTTTTTAAGGAATAGCCGCAGTCCTCTGCTTCAGCATCACTTGGGAATGTGTTTTGAAGAAAGTTCTGGGGTTCTGTCCTAGGTTTACTGAATGAAGAATGCTAAGGTAAGGCCAAGGAAGCTGATTTCCCAAGGCCTCCGTGATACGAGCTACAATTCCAGAACCACTGATCTTATACGATGGTACCAATGCATGAAACAACCAAGGTAAAGAAGTAAATATATACAGTTAGATGAGATGCTGATAAGTCCAAACGCCCAGGAAGGAGACTGTGGCCTGTGTACATAGTGGAAACGGTGAAATTGTGGACCTAGTGACCTCAGGGAGGTGGGGAGTTCTGAGTAACATGAGCTATGCTGGCATCTTGAAGGTTAAAAATTACCGCCAACATTTATTAAGTACATAGCACTTATTCTGAGCCCTTGACATGTAGTGATTCAAGTAATCCTAGCAGTTCACTACAGAGTAGGTACTGCTTTTCACATTTTACAGATGAGGAGATTGAGATAAATATTTTATTTACTCCTTCCAGTTACCCAGAGCAACAGGTATTATTATCATCATCAATTTATACATGAAAAACTTAAGACTTGGAGCAAGTAAGTAAAGTCCCCTTGGGCATATGGCTAAGTGGATACTGTTTACAATGAAATAAAGCAAATAAAATTTCTGGTGACACCATAAACATGGCAATTCCTGGAGGTCAATAAATCTACCATCTAGGTAAGCCCTGCTCACGAAGAGCTTAGTCTTTTTGAAGCAAATATATTACGGGGTGAAGAAACTAGGAAATCATTCTAGGTTTAGCCACTTACTAGCCACAGAACCACTCTTAACCTCTTTAAGCCTCAGTTTTTCTTCTCTGTAAAATGGAAGAGTTTATTGTAGGGATAACAGAACTACAGTGAACTCAATTAGGGCATTCAATGGGAAAGAAATATGAAATTCACAGTTTATAAAGTATTCTGTTTCATCTCTTCTTCATGAAAGTCCTGTATTTTATAGAGGGGATTCAGAGACTGAGGAACAGCTGCAGTATTCCAAAAGCTATGCTCGTCCCTGGCTCTGGACACCACTGAGCACATCCAGGTATGAAGCACTGTCAAGCGTCATGGGTACTTTCGGTGGAACATGCATCACTCTCTGCTTCTTAGGTCACCCAGTCTTTTATGTCAAAGAGTTATAAAGTGAAACTGGTGGGGAGCTGGGGGAGAGGAGTTAGGAGTGGAAGGGAGAAAGAAACAAACACCCAAGTGGGTCATTTCCTTCTCACAAGCCGCTGCCTTCAGCAGAAGCCCACACTGGCACCACACCGTCCGAGACTGCAGAGGTCCAAGTCTAGCCCATCTGGTGCACACTGTCTTCCAGCCTTACTTCTCATCAGCTCTTTGCCTGTGCCCTTCCCTCCAGCCACACTTTCCCCCCAAGAGACCTGGAGATCATTGAGGCAATTCAGTTGCTGAAACCTCAGGTCTGGTGAGAGAGTCCCCAGGAAGGCCACAGAATGTGAACGATATCCCAAAAGATAAGCAATATTGAAGTCCTGAGCCAGGAGGGAGCTTTGTGGGAAGGCAGAGAACCTGGAAGCTCATACAACCTATCCCAGCTGAGTGTCCACCCAGAGAGCAAACCGCACTGGACAGGGAGAAGGTGAGAAGGGGCAGGGCCATTAGCTTTGTCCAGCTGTCCTCGGCAGCATTTTAATAGAAACATACAGAACCTGGGACAGAAACCAACAGGAGCAGTGGCTTACTGAGTGGACTGAGTACCACCCCTCTCCCCTCACACCCTGGCATTTCAGGCTACTGGCTAGAGCCCGGGGCACCAGAGCAGTGACAGACCCGCTGCTGCCCAATGACCACCAGGATGCCAGCAGAGCAAGAGGACCTGGGATTCCTTCCCTGCCCTAGAATTCCTCCCCCTCACGGCATTTAATTAACATTAATAGTGGCCGTCATGTATTGGAGCACTTACTGTATGTGTTCAAATCCTTAGCTTTCCTGATGCTTACAAAAGCATTGGACTCCTAGACGACAGTTTTAGGGTTGCTCCTGTGCTACAAATGAGAAAGCCGAGACCTACAGAACCAGTAAGTGGTTCTTTAAATCCAAAATCTGAATTCTGTTTTCTAAAACCACATAAAACACAGACTGTCTTAAACCATGGGCAAAGATAGTGAAAATACCTTCAAGGAAGAAAGAAATGTCCGAAGTCCAGGCCAGGACAAGCTGGCCTACAGGCCTGTAAGACTTGTACTTTGTGACTAGGGTAAAACATGGGGCTCTGCCTTTTTGGGCGGGGGCTGGGGGCTCTGCCTTGATGACTGTCTAGAAGCCCCTGTCAAGACTCCTGACTTGAGATTTCAAGTATAAGATCACTCATCACAGGTCTAAAAGCAAACTTCTATTAGGAAATTCTCCTGTAGGGTCTAAGAGTCTTCTGGTTCAAACCCTCTGCTTTTTAGAAGTTCAGCTTCCTCAATTGTCACTCTATCCAGGAATCTCCCTTGATGTACCCACTTCAAAGCTCTCTCTTTCTCTCAAATGCTGACAGCAGGCAATCCACATCTTTCACCTCAATCTGCCCCACCCTGTCATGCATATTTATACCCCTGGCTCCCAGTGGGGTGAATGTCCCTGTAACTACTGTGCTGGATGATTAGAGGTCTTAGAATGGAGCAGATTCACCAAGTGAATGGCTTGTGGGAGTGGCTTGAGCAGTCTAACTGGGAGGGGATAGCTCTGGTGCAGTGCACTGTGGGTAGGTGAAAAACAAGAGCAGACCACCTCCGGCCTCTGGCCCATGGGCCTGTAAAGGCCTTAGGTTGTCTAGAGGTAGAACTACAGATGCTCCAGCTGGGCCTTTTCCTTTCCATTCCTTTCCTTCTGCCTCCCAGCCTGAGAAGCCTAAGAAAGGAACTTTGATGTGTCCCAGATTTCCAAGGGAAAAGCTCTGTATATGAGAACTTAGCAGTGGAAGCCTCACTCATAAACCCCAGAAGGAAGCAGGACCTTCCCAAGGAGCAAATATATCCTCTCGTCTGAATGAACTCTACTTTCTGACACTGTAACCAGGAAGGAAGATGGGGGCGATGTTCAGAGAGGCCTTCTTTTATCTTCCCCAGTATGCACTCCCCTCTCTAGAGGAAATTTCAGACTTCAGTCCACTCAGCATTAGTGAAGTAGAGTACCTGTTCTGTGCCAGGTCTTGTAAACTGGGCACTGGAAGTGAAACAGTGAATAGGACAGATGTAGCTTAAAACAGAACTCTCTCTGCTCTCTATTTACTGGCTGGGTGACCATCAACTTACTTTACCTCCGTGGTCCTTAGCCAGTCTATGTGTGCTTCATTACTTACAGGCAACATGGTTTCATGCAAGTCACTTGACTTCTCTGAACCACTTGTTACCCATCTGCAACACTGTTATGGTTTGGATAAAAGAAAAAGTCCCCAAGAAATCATGTTCAGAGGTAGGGCTTCTGGAAGGTGATTAGATCACAGTGAGCTATTAGCTGAATGTGTTGTTAGAAGGTGGGCCCTGATTGGAGGAAACAGGTCACTGCAGACGTAATCTGAAAGGGAACATTCTTGCCCCCAGCCCTATCCTCTTTCTTCAGGTCTTTCCCTGCTGCTTTCTAGCTGCCATGAGGTGAGCAGCTTTCCTCTGCCACACCCTTCCGACCATGATGTTACTGACTTAGAGATAGATGACCAAGGATGGAAACCTCTGAAACTGTGAGCCAAAATAAACCTTTGCTCCTTTCATCTGTACAGGCCAGGGATTTTGTCACAGGAACAAGAAGCTGAACAACAAAATCCTTTCTGGAGAATGAGGATCTATGGCCTTTGCTCAAGTGCCAAGTATACAGTGGAAACCTACTGAGCCCTCAGTGAAAGGCCCATGCTCTATTCATTTCCTCATCCTCAGTGGCAGATCTAGACCTGGTGTGTGGAAGACAGACCCTCAGTAAACACTACAGGGAAAATGTTGGGGAAAGAACAGCAAATTAGGTAGCTGGAGTCCTTGTCTGCACAAGCCTGTGCTTCTCTGCTGCTCCCTGGGAGTGAGCATTGGCACATTTGCAAAGCTGCGCCTGTTGGAGTTCCAATTTACACCTTCTCCCAGATACGGCTACCAATGGTATCTCCAATCAATCCCAAATGTGAGTCATTTTACTGTTTTGCATGCACATCACTGTCAGTAAAGGCCACTTGCTTATCTGAGTTTTGCAAGCCTGGCTTTCCAGAAAGTTTTTTACTTCCTTCAAGTTCTTGGCTATACAGTATTTGCTGTTGCCAGTGCCCTTTAACACTTCAGACATTTGCATTCTATATACGCATAAATCTGAACACAGAAGCCTGCAGGCTGTCCTGAGTTGGAATCATATGGAGGCTCCTTCAGAGCAGTTGCCAGAGCATGAGCTCACAGAAAAGGACTGGGATTTGGCATCCAACAGCCCTGAGTTCTAGTTTTGGCTATGTCACTAATAAGATGTGTGACTTTAGTCAAGTCACTTAACTTCTCTGGAGCAACGGTTTTCTTATTACTAATGGGAGCCAATGCTTATCTTATAGGGTTGCTGTAAGAATTAAATGAAATAATGAATGTGAGGAACTCAGCACAGTGCCAGAAGTATCCTAAAACATAGTAATTATTAATTCACAATTACAACAAAGGTATGTTGAATGAATAAATCATAGAGGACTAAATATCACTATGGTGATGACTCTTCAGTATTTATAGTAGAAGTCCTCAAGCAAAATACTTTGAGAAAGAAAGAACAGGAAAGCAATCTAACAGAAGAGTGATTGATGCTCATACTTTTATAAATTCCTCCCTGGACAACTCACCAGCTCTCAGGAGCCCCCATCTCAGCAGGGTGCTCATAGCTCAACATGCAGACCACAGTTTGATAAGAATGGCCAGCCCTGACACTCAGAACAAAAGCAGACACAAGGAGACCCTGGCTTCAGAGATGAAGTCTTTCTACATCAGATAAGCATCTCAGGGCAAGCTAGTACTGCCACCCCAATTTGTACCTCTCTTTACTGGGTTTGGGGTAAATCATAGGCAGGACTGAGGTCGTTAAGCCCTTTATTAGCCCTAAAGCACTAAGGCCTCTGTACAGCCCTGGCTTTTAGGGTCAGGAAAGGCTTCATCAGAAAGCACACATGACTGGTCCTATACCATCCAGGCAGAGGACAGTGCATGTGTAAGAGTTCAGAAGCCTGCAAGAACAAGGCTGCTCTGGAAAGTAGTGTGGATGGCTCTGACACTGGCCAGGTAAGATGGAGGACCTGGGGTTCAGGCCTAGGTGGTTGTTGGCTGGTGGTGTCAGGGTAAAGAACTTGGTCTTTATTGGGGTGGTGAGAGACAGTGCCAGAATCTCATTAGCATATGAAGGAGATCCCTGGTGGCCACTGAAGGATCAAAAGTGTGGGGCAGGCTATGAGCTGCCTAGGTTGACCAACAGGGTGCCTCACTGGAGAAAGATTGCAGTGAAGTGCATCACTGTTATTTTCATAAGATCATACTCTTGAGAAAAAGGCATAAACTTTCAGAAATTTAAACATGTCGCTAGCGCCACGATCTAAGGCCAGCATCTGATTTCAAGAAAGGTGCCAGGAAGGGTGCTCACACCTAGCCCTGTGAAATGACAGACAGGTGCACAAAGCTCTGTTGCTTATATGGTTAATGATGACCCTAGTATGCACTACAGTAATTAATAGGGCCCTAAAGATTGTCAGATATGAAAGATGATGGTATTTAATTATCATAAAACACAAAAACTTCATCTTCCTGAGAATGCCAACAGAAAGAGTTATTTGGCTTCCATTAAAATGCCATCGACTACCACTGACTCAGGATGGTGATATAGTGGTGCTGAGAGCTTAGCTAATGAACCTTGGCCTACAAGACCAATTTAGAGAGGCCAGAAAGCTCTTTGTCACCACAGTCAGCAGGCAGAATCTGATGGCCTGATTTCTAATCTCGGTTCTGTCTCCTTCAAGCTGTAGAGTCTTAGACAACTTATTTAACTGCTCTGAATTTTAGTTTCTTCACCTGTTAAATGCATAGAGCAGTGTTTTGCAAGCTGAGAAGTCCCACACAAGAGTGAGAGATAACAATCACTGTCATTTTTACTTGAACCAGGAGTGGATATGAGCAGTGAAATCCAAAATGTAAACCCTGGTCTGGCCCTGAGGCTAGGGATGGATCTTTGTGGTGTGTTCTCTGCCCATTCATCCTCTCACTGAACAAAATGCTTTCTGTTCTCTTTCAGTGATGTCCTTCTGATGGCCAGTGCACAGGGATTCTAAATGGTCCTGGGCCTGAAACTCAGATGGACTCCCAGACAGGGACAGGCCTTGGTTGGGAAGCACATTGTAGAGCTTCCCTAGGCCACATTCTTGTTTTCTTGCTAGGGAGTTGACACAGAGCGCCCTGAGGTCACAGTGTGGTTATTTTGCCTTCCCATCTACATAAAGCAGACTAAACACTCAGGCTACTAAAGTGCTTTGCGTTGTAGAGATTGTAATGAGGGGACTGTGCATGCCAAAGCCTCAGTGTTTGATGTAGTGGTTCTCAGACAGCAGTGTCTGGAAATGTGGAGGGGTGTGTTTTCTGGTGTCACAATAACTGGGAAGCTCAACTGGCATGTGGCAGGATGAGGGCAGGGGTTCAACACACCCATGATTGGAGCCAGCTGTCCCAAGAGTGTGTGGCTCAGAAGCAGCAGAACAGATAAACAGCTACTGTAAGATGCTACTGTTTGCCTCCACCACCCCAGGTCATTCTGTGGCCTTGTCTGACCCCTAAGAACTGCCTTGGACTCTCTTGTCCCATGGTTAATTGTGAGGATGCTAAAAGATAGAAGAAGTTGAGGTACACATCACATACCTTCTACACCCCCAGCATGGTCTTGCTTCTGGTCAGTGCCTCAGGCAACAGTCCCATCCCTTGAGGCTACAAAGGTTACAAACAGAGTGGCCTGGGGAGCTTCTAGGAAGAGCAAGGACTTGGTATGAAGTAGAAGCAGGGGAGAAGTATCAAAGGGGAGGGAGCGGTACCAGGTAAGGCACTGGCAAGAGCAAAGGAATAGGCCTCCTATGGCAACAGGGTGGCATGGGGATCTGGGCAGTCAGAGCAGAAAGCTGCCCAGGAGATGGGGGTAATGCACAGAGCTGAGGCTGGCACCTACTTTGAAGATCCTGGAGCCAGAGGAAAGCCTTTATGATATTCAGAGGGCTGACTTCAACTGTCAGTCTTTTATGTCCCAAAGTAGTCACATTAGTAAGCCCTCTTCCCCCGGCTTCTTTAAATGTACATAGGTTCCTGTCTATCAATGATGTCCTGCTGGAGGGGGCCTGGGGAGAGGACCTGCGGCTGTGTCTAAGTAGATAGCAAAGGGTGGAGCAGAGAGAGGTTATAATTATAATCAGCATTGTTCTCTTTCCAGGGTCTTGGAATTTCTCAGAAGATCAAAGTTAAAAGCATCAGATCCTATCTTTTAGCCAGGCGTGGTGGTACATGCCTTTAACCCTAGCACTTGGGAGGCTGAAGCAGTATCACAAGTTTGACCACAAACTGGGTCACACAGCAAGTTCCAGGCCAGTCTGAACTACACAGCAAGATCCTGTTACCAAACCAAACCAAACCAAGCCAAGCCAAGCCAAGCCAAGCCAAGTTAAGCCAAGCTGAGCCTATCTTTTTTAAGAGTGGTGCATAAAAAGCTTGACCGAACCACCATTTGAACCCAGAAGTACAAATATCTCCCAATATATACTCACTCAAACTTGATCCTTGTGCTTGTCTCTATCAACAGCTAATCTGTTGTGTGACCTTGGGCAAGGCACTTAACCTATCAGAGTCCCAGTTTCCTTGATTGACAGGAAGAAGAAGTGGCAGGAGTCTCCTATTCTAAACTGTAAGACTGTCTTCACTCTGGGCAGATGTACATTTGTTAGTGAACATCTGCTTGCAAAAAATGTGCACAGCAAGCTGTGTATCAGTTTGCATTATGTGACCAGGAACCAAATATGGCAGAGAGATGGACTGGAAGAAAGAAACATGTGGTGGGCTTTTCTTCCCTCCCCCTCCCCTTCCTGCTTCCTTGACTTCTTTCCTTTCACAAACTGCACACAGTGGGCCTTGTACTTGGTACTGGAGAGCCAGCGATGGGTCAGAGTTCCTGCCTGTGAATTGGAACAGACTTGTTGGAAAAGGCCAGGCGCAGCCAAGGAGACCTTTCCCTGGTCCATGTTCTTCTCCAATTTAAAACCGTGCTGACCTCCAGGCAGAATTTGTCCTGGGAAAGCTTTCTGACTGTTAAGTGAGTTCCCTTCCTTCTGTTGTCACCATCTTAACCGTTTCAAAAGTGGTCTGACCCATAAACACTTAGGTCAAGCCCCAAATTAGCAAGGAGCCAGAGCTGATGGGTGTGACAGGAGAGTGTGTGAGTGTGTGTGTGTTTGTGTGAATTCAACTCAACAGAAATCAGTGGTGCATTGGGGCAGGTGAGCAACTCATTAGAATGCAGGTAGGTTCACAGGATACAGCCCTCGGAATGAGGGAGGTGGTGGTCATGTTGTGCTGATTAACTGGAGTGGGTCTCCAGGGGGACTCTGTGGGGTGAGGGGCGTTATATCATGCAGCAGAGCTCTCCTCGGATGGGGAAGAGTTTAGGAATCTTGTTTCTGTGGGAGCAGAGAGAAGACCACTGCTGTTAGCCTGGGAAGGGAATGGACTTAAAGAAAGACTGTCTAGGTGTTCAACTGGAACCTATCAAATGCCTGGTGAGTGGTTCTCCACCTCTCATGTCTGTGCCCACACAATTCACATATGAGGAAGCTGAGCACTCAATTACGTAGTGTAGTCAACAATTCTAGTTTAAAGAACTTCCCAACTTCGCCATTAACTCACTTTGTGACTTTGGGAAATAGCCTTCTTTCATTTTGGGTCTCAATTTAGCTATCAGAAAAATGGAGTTTCTCCATTTTATAGAGGATTTCTCCTGAGGTCCCTTCCTTCCTGTGGCAGTCTGATTATGGCTTCCCTGTTTCTTGCAGGGAATGTCCTGAAAAGAGGATGAGAGAGAGAGACAGAGAGAGACAGAGACAGAGACAGAGACAGAGAGAGACAGAGAGGGAGAGAGAGAGAGAGAGAGAGAGAGAGAGAGAACTCTTGCTGCCTTCAGATAGTTACAGGATAGAAACAGGAGCAGGTCTGCTCCACAGGGCTTTCAAAGATGAATGAGGACCAGGGCTAGGGGGCTCTTTAGAGCCCACGCCAGTTCAATTTAAAGAACCCTTTCTTCCTGTCAAGCTCTGCGTTGCTGAATGGACTACCTTTCCAGGTAGTGAGCTTCCTGTCACTCCAGCAGAGGCTGAAATGATGAGCTTCCATATCTGCCCTTAACTTCATGGCTATAATTGAGAGTAGAGAGTTAAAGCCTGTGCCTCCATGTTTTCCCCACCCTTTGATTTTACCCCTTTTGCTAATGCTGTGGATCTCAGTGTCTTTAGTTGCTGCCAGAACCATCAACCACTTGATGAAACCAGACCTCTGGGGATCACCATTGCCCCTACTCTTCCAACTTCATGACAACCAAATCTTCTGGCTTTACCTGCCAGGTATGTGGTAGATCCTTTCTGCCCACTGCTACTGCCTCAGCTCGGGTCCTCTTCAGTGGACAGACAGCCCAGTGCTATGACCAACACTGGTGTCCAGCCTGTGGGGTCACCTCTCTCCCAGTTGCTGGCCATCTCTCAGCTGGAGTGAGTGCCCTAAAAGAAACTGAACTGTGTCACTGCCCTGCCTTAAAGGTTTTTGGTGATTCCCCACTGCAGGCCAGATAAGACCCCTCTCCACCAGGCCTGAGCCCCAGCACCCCCAGCTCTCCACCGTTCTCTATTAAAAGGGGCCAAGGTTAACAGGCTATTTATAAACTTCTCATGAGGCTGCTCACTGTCTTGAGTTTGTGGCTTTGCCTATGCCCTTCTGCATGGAAGGCTTTATTGGTTAACTCAGAATAGAAACTAGTTCCCTTAGGAAACCTTCTGACCCTACCTTCACCCCAGTTTGGGTTAGACATTCCTCCTCCTGATTTTTCTAGCCCCACAGCTCACTCTGAATCACCATTTGTTTACCACTCTCCCTTCTGCCAAACTGTACACTCCAGGGCAGAGGTCTTTCTTCTTCATACGGCACAGGCTGTGAGGCTAGAAACAGATGAGTTTTTTCTCCAGGGTACCCTACAGGCTCCTGCCCATGGGCTCCTTCCTCCAGCTGCTGTCCCCATTCTCAGGGGGGATGGGGTGACTGGAGTACTCTAGGCCTCCTGAGCATTTGCTTTAAACTTGACCTGACATTCTCCAAACTGCACACTGAAGGATAGCTAATAATGCAGGTAGGCATAAACTCTTTATGTTGGTATCAGCAGTTGAGGATGCTGTGAAAAGGAGGTAAAGACAATGAATCCCAAGGCTCCTGCAGGGAACCGCCTACTTTGTAGAAACAGATGCTA
Organism: Dasyprocta punctata; assembly: GCA_004363535.1. Taxonomy (NCBI): domain Eukaryota; kingdom Metazoa; phylum Chordata; class Mammalia; order Rodentia; family Dasyproctidae; genus Dasyprocta; species Dasyprocta punctata. Next base: position 69,172 of record RJWM01005705.1, read on the forward strand.
GCACTGAAGGTCAGGGCGGTTTATCAGGTCATTTTCCTAATTCTATCCCCTTGAGTATGGGCCCTGCAGGAGGCTCAGCACCAGCACATGGAGGGGTGAATCGACATCTATCATGTTCACATTCCTCCCTCTACTTTATACCCATCAGTACTTCTGAGGAAGCTGCTTTCTCTTGTAAGAGACACTGACATCCCTAGATGAAAGTGACAGGTTGGTGAAAAGGTTGCTAGAAGCCACAGAGCAATACTGCACAATGTGGAAGTGCCATGGCTCAGGCTCATGCTGCCCTGGGTTCAGGTCTGACCTCCCCTGCTACTGTACATAATAGCTACATTCCACAACCTTTTATGGGCCCCAGTTTCATGCTGTGAACTCCATTATAACAGCTCAGTGGCCCAGAGGATAAATGCTGAATTAAGTAGAACTGAGAGAAAAACCAGGCCCTACTATGTAGTAGCTCTGTGATTTGGGGTGAAAACCTTGATTTCTTCATCTATAAAATGGGAGAAATGGTACCATCTACTTCTTAGAGTTGTCATGAGGATTTACTGAGTCCTTAGGATAGGGGCTGGCAGAGAGAAGGGATCAACTGGGCTTAACAATGAATTTACTCTCATGGCCCCTGGCCATTATATCTAATTACATTTCCCTTAAGCCAGTGATGGTGAATCTTTTAGAGACGGGTGCTCAAACTGCAACCCCAAACCCACTTCTTTATTGCTAAGTGCCAACACTGCAATTAAACCTGAATAATGAGGTTTCAGTTTAGAAAAAAAACAACTCATACATTAATATCTTTTGTCTTAAAAGAAAAACAACATGTGCATCATAGGTTCACCACCACTAATTTAGACTATTGAGTCTCCAAGGGCAGAGAACTTATCTGCCTGTTCGTCTAGTTGTCTGGTCTTATCTGTACCATTGGCTGTCTTTCTGGTCAAGGTTATTAAACTAGCTATAAATGTCTGTTGAATGAAACTAAATCAAGCCCTTGTCCATGCCAGGTCTTTGGGTTTGGGCACTGGAAGGTCATCTGCGAGGAAGAGAACAAATATTTATTGACACATGACTCTGACCATGACTCTATTTTTATTTACTTATTTATTTATTTTGGTATCAGGGATCGAACTCACAACCTCATGCCTGCCAGGCAGGCACTTAGGCCACTGAGGTAAATCCCTGGCCCTATTTTTTGAGACAGGGTCTCACTATGCAGTTCAGGTTGACCTTGAACTCACTTTGTAGCCTAAGCTGGTCTGAAACTCACAGTGATCCTCCTGCCTCAGCCTCCCGAATGCTGGGATTAAAGGCGTGTGCCAGCACACCTGGCTATGAGCAGGACTCTAATAAAGGTTTTCTTCTTTTATCTTCAGGGCAACATTGTATTGTAAGTGTTTTTCCTCCATTTTGCAGATGAACAAACTGAGTTTATATTTTTTATGAATTTTTTCAAATTTTTTTAAGCAATGGGATATCTTAGGCTCTAGCATTTGAGATTTCATTTTAAAAGTGACATCCAGATTCAAAAACTAAACACACAAAACTAGAAACTTATCCATCATCATGCTGCTAGGAAATGACAAAAGCTAAGATACCAAGAAAGACTTCTCTGATTCCTCTTTCGACTCCTGATGCTTCCTAGAGGCAAAAGGAAAGAAAATGAATCCTGCAGTACCTTAAACTACATGAATTGAGCAACTTATTAAATGCAAAACTTCTCATATATTTTTGTTATGACTGAACAATAATTATATCAATAGTTCTATGGATGAGATGTTTTTGAGACCACAAGAATTCTAATGTCTGGTAGATAATATAACAACATCCTCAGAGGCAAGCACTATCATTCTCCATTTACAAACGAGGAAACTGAGGCTCTGATAGCTAAATGGCTTGCCTAGGTAGTAACACCCATCAACAGAAACTCCAAACCCAGGTCAGACTGCACCCTTTACAGAAGCTGTATACAAACCCTGTCGACTTCAACTAAGAGCAAGCAGAAGGCAGCGTGTAACCCCTGCTCCAATGAGCTTCACCTTCTTCCTCAGCCCTCAGCAGGGCTCACTTGGGAGAAAAGGCGGAGCACATTTAACTAATCACACAGCTCAGAGAGCTGCTTTTCATCATGTATGACGTGACCACATGTGGGCTGTCTCTCTGATACAAGCTCAGGAGATCTTGAGTAGGTACTCCATTCATCAATGTCCATAACCCCAGTCACACTGCAAACAGATAATAGGACTTTTGTCCTCTTGAAGTCCTCTGCTAAGTGGCTGGCTGTGTCCTCAGGCCACAGAAATGTGGTAATACTAATAATGACCCTGTAGTATTTAAGGCTGGCCTACATGCTACTGTGCTGGGCATCTTCAACACCTTTTGCTCCATTTCATCCTCCCAAGTCCTCTGAGATAGGCAGGAGAGGAACACTGTGCCCTGTGGTAGCGGGCTGGCCTGGGTGTGCATATGATCACGGTTAGCTCTTCTGGGGTTCCATCTTCCTGATGTGAAATACAGAGGTATTAGTTAAAAGGGATGGGTAGGAGGAGTCATGTAAAGTGCTAAAAACGCACACAAATACCCACTACCTGTCATGGCTATATTTATTTTTCAGAGGAGGAAACTGAGGCTCAGAGGCAGAATTTGTTCATGTTCCATTCCTACAAAGTGCCGTAATTGGAATCCAAGTCTGTTTAGCTTTGCTCTCTGCTCTTGATTGCTATGGTACACTTTCTACATTTCACCCTATTGTTCATCTGGAATACTATTATTTTTAGTATTATTATGACTCATATTTGAGACGACCTCCTGAAGTGCAGCGATTCTGACAAATGCCTCCCAAGACTGCTGACTGCCCGCTCCTGCCCTTCTCTTGCCACAGTGTGAGGGACTGCTTACAAAGCAGGCCTCCACAGCGAGGGCACAGTCGGTGCTGCCTGAATTTCAGTGCAAGAAGTATACATTCTGTGGGTGCCACCTGGGCTCTTTCCCCGAGTTAATTCTTTTCTCTCAGCTGTGGAATATTTTATTTTTCCAATTTCAGAATCCACTTATGTTAAAAAAGGAAGAGAATGAAATCCAATCAGCCCAGCTCAGGTTTGTGAAGCAAACAATACATCTGGCACAGAACCTTAATCAAACAGTTATATTCATCACCACAGTGATCACGGCTCTGCCTAATTTATACAGCCCCAGTGTCCTGAGGAAAACGTCTCCCATGCAGAGGTGTGCCGATGCCGCAGAAGAGGTGTCCACCTCCGAGCCCCACATCCTGATGAACTGGGAGCAAATCTGGATTTGGAAGCAGGTCCCCCAGGAATGCCACCCACACCTGAACGTCATACTCTACTTTCTTCCTTGAACATAATGAAATTGGACAAGTAAACTTTTACCTGCCTATCTCCTTTGTTTTCTGAAAGAAATAAAGTAGAAAGGCCAAACTGCCTCAGTTTTCTGGGGAGGATAAGGACTTCAGAATCCAGTAAACAGGAATGAATCCTGGTTCTGCTACTCACTAGCTGTGTGGCCTGGACAATCAACTCAATCTGAACATCACCTATAGAACAGAGATAACCATACATACTCAAAGACTGAAGATTAAGCAAGATTGAAAATTACACGGGAAGCTTTGTATCCTCAGGGCCTAGCACAAGGTCTACTTTCTTATAAATCTAATAGAAATGTTTTTTGACCAGGCCTACAATTTGAATGTCTATTGTTTACTGGGTGTTTACTATGTGCCAGAGATTATACTAACCTGTCTGTATGCGTGAACTCATTTTATCCTAAAGTCAGCCCTGTAAAGCATGCCACTGTTGCCCTTTCAAGCTCTGAGATAAGGAGGGTTCTGAGAAGTTAAGAGACTTCTCCGAAATACTCCGTCAGTAAGAAGGGGTCCTGAGATCACAGGGCAGAGTCAGGATTCAAACCCAGGCCCCATCAACTTTCCTTTGGTCCTGCCCCCTCTTTCTACAGTGCCCACCAAAGTCTGTGTAGCAGAAAAATTCTCAAGGAGTGTAACTTTCCCTTTCATTCTCCTTTTAATCGCATGTTCTGGGATTCCATGGGGGCAGCTTGAAAGTCAGGATAAAACATCAAAGGAGTTTAATCTTCATTTCCAACCAGTATCAGCTGAACATTTGCCAGGGGCCTGCTCTCTGCTGGTCACTGAGCAGTGATAGTTCCATCCCTATCCTGGTGTCTGAGGTTTCTAGACTACCAGGATGAAATGAAAGTGAGAAATCTAGCTCTCCTAAATGAGTTGAAGAGGGCAGGAGCCCAGTCAGGCACACATTTGTGCCCTGCCCACTGTCCTGGTGTGGCCCTTACCCTCCCTACCCCAGTCCTCCACTTCATGGTGCCTCACTTCCTCTCTGTGCATATGGAGGTTGTGATTTACATGCTTGGCAAATATTCCTGCCAGTTGTTTCCAAACTCGTCACTCCTAGGGTCTTACCAAAATGCCCTCAGCTCTACTACCCTATGTTTTAAAATATTCTGTTTCCCATGTAAGCTGTATTTATAACAATTAATTTTCTTATTTTTAAAAATCAAGTATGTAACACTTTGATCAGAGCTTCACATTGGACTCTGAGAATGAACCTCTAGCACCGTCCATCTTAGGCAGTCTTGGGCAAGTCCTCTTGCCCAAGGCCATTTCCTTCTACCATGTTTTTGTTCCTTGAGTGCCTAGTATATAGCTTTAATTTGCCTGTTATTTCTTCTAATAATAGTTCTCTTTCCATTTGGGGTGGGGTGCTAGTTTCAGCCAATGAATTTGAATGAAGCTGGGCATACAAGAAGAGCACCCCCATTTCTCTGGCCAGGGTGTTAGATTCAGGCAGAGATATGTGACCCTGAAGTCCTTCCTAACCCCTTCTTCATCCTTCAGGTGAAAAGTCACCTCATAGATGGAAACAATACCTCCAAACCCTCCCTCACTTTTCAAAGAGACCTCGACACAGCCTCCTTTATGGCCCATGAACCCAAAACTACAAGGACCTGCACAGGGAGTACAGCAACTCCTACGTATGCACGCACTGCCCACTGACGTGTGAGCCCCTGAGCTGAGTCACATTCACTGTCACACCACTTGCACCCAGTCCAACACATATCATATAGTAGGTGCAAATCTTGGGTGAATAAATTACTTTTCAGATGTCACCAACATGTAAGCAAATGTCACAGACATCCTGCTCACTAAAGTATGGTCATTTCCACCTCATAAGAAAAATGTCCTGTAACAATCTTTGGGTATTAAATAATGAGGGAATGTCTACTTCCAGGTGGGCAGAGCGTGACCTCCACAGAAGGGGAGCAGATGCACCGGCGGGCCTGGAGGCAGGCAGCGAGTCTGTGGGGCACAGTGACACAGCCCACGCCTTTGTTCACATCCTCGTCCTGCCGCCACATTACTCATGGGCACTGTTACTAATCACACTTACTGACATCGATTGTTTTTGCTCCCCGAGGACAAACTACCTCATCCCTCCTTAATCTAATGACTGAAATTAGGCGGAAGCAGCCATCTGATATATGTTAGGCACTGCCTCAGAGAGGAAGACATCAAACAAGATTCTCACATCTCCCTTGTCTTAACTAGCCATGCAAATTAGGCAGACTCATTCCAAATGGGGAAAGGACATCCAGGGCTCTGACTGTTCTCCTGACCCTTCCCTGTGTTGGGTCACCTGGGTGAAGCCTCTTGGTGCCAGCCAGTCTTTCTTCACGAGCACATGCCGAGTCCTCCGAGTGCCAGGTGCTACCCTTAGGACGTTACATTCACGTTTCTAACATGTGTACAACCTTGTGCAGTCTCAATACCATCGTCCTCATTTTACACATGAGCAAACTGGAGCTCACAGAAGGGAAGGGCTGGCCTGAGGTTGTCCAGTAAAGGGTGAATTCATACTCAGAACTAAACCCCTGTAGAGCAGGCTCTTTCTGCCTCTTCTCAAGGCTTCCTTTGATACCCTACATCAAACGAAGTCAGTGGAGCTAGGAACAACCAGCTCTGTGAAGACTGGCATTGAGAGAATGTGTTGGGTCCACCTACAACCTGCCATTGTCTCATTCTAGAGAGGAATGGGGAAGATGCCATGGTCTGCCAGGCATCTGGGAATCCAGGACCTGAGATTTGAAGTCTAATGGCTATGGCCCAGGAACAAGGTCCAAAGGCTAGTGGACCGCTCCCTAAGGAATTTCAGAAGCACACCCCTGTTTTTCTCCCTTCAGCACTTAAATGTGGCATTTAGGAATATTTCTAAATGTCAAAAGCCTCCACGAAGACAGTCTGACTGCTCCCTTCACACACACTTGACGTCTGCGCTGTAATTACCGACACTTCCTCCTTGTCCCTCCATATTGGCCTTATCTGAGCCCATCTGTGCAAGGCTAGAACCAGAGCAGTCAGGCACTGCAAACAGGCTCCCAGAGGAATCCTGCTCTCCCAGGGGACTGATGGAAAATGCTTAGAAATGAAAGGCATAGGGCCAAGGGCAGAAGGGAGGCATCAGTCCTAGGGATACTGGTATCTGGTTGACATCTCAAGGCAATTCTCATCCTGAGACTTATTTCACTTCTGATTCTAGACTTTTCTTGAAGATTGTGAGGATTATGAGAACTTCCTTGGGTTCCTCAAACCTGAAGAACTTCTCCTTTCTCTGGGCTGAGGGTATAGTTAAGCAAATCAATTTTTACTGGTACCTCCTATGTACAAGGCCAGGCAATAGGCATGGAATGAAGGAGGGCATAGCATGAATGTAATCCTTGCCATTAGGGTGCTAAGACTCCTGAAAGAGATGAGCCCAGGGTCAATAAGCCCTAGCCGGATGCAACATGAGAATCTCTGGTACACAGGGTACATATTGAGTGCAGTGTATCTGGAGGGGACTGATGTTCTCTTGCAAGATTGGGAGACAGCACCTAAGAAAAGGTTGCAAATGCTTACCAGATGAAAACATGCAGCAGGCATTCTACAGAACATTTCTATTCAGGGTCTCAGAGGTGCTTTCTGGAGGCCTTGAAGGATGGACAGAATTAAGTGACAGGGGCAGTATATAAAAGTATACAAAGATAGTGTGAGCAAAGGCAGGCAGATGGAAAATATAGAGTGTGGTCTGCACCACTCAAAACACAATTAATTTAATTAAGCTTTGACCTCATGATGTCTTCATGATAACAGTTCTCATTACTTAATTCTTCCTGTATTTTTTCCCAGTGTCTCTAATTAGGCCAACCTATCTAAACACTCCTTTAAATCTCTGTTTCTCCCTAGAGTCCATGCAGTGCTCTGTACACAACAAAAGTTGTCTGTGCTATGACTAACAAAGAGAGGACTATATTTCTGTGTTAGAAAAGAAGACTGATTGGACTGACACAAGAGCAAATACCATTTCTTGACATGTTGTCTAAAGGCAGATTTCAAAAATTAAAAAGAGACTCCTCTGCATGGTTGTAAGTAGACAAGAAGTAATTGCATGCAAGTGTGAAGTCCTGGTCACATGTGTGATTGCAGTTCACAGGTCCTAATACCTATGAGATAGGAAAGCAAGTTAAGCAAATTGTTCTTTAAGTTTCACATACAGATAGTGCACTAGGGAGTTTCACAGAGTGGTAGAAAGGTCTCAGGGTTGACATCAGAATCAGGGAAGGGTAAAGGAGGGAAGCAGAGGGCACAGCATAATGCCTAGCTTCTAGCCAAGACCTTCTCATATCACCATGATCTTTGTCACTCTTTCCTCAGACCGGAGGGATCAGCTCAGCAAGCACTTCTCTCTCAAACACTTCTTTCCTGGAGCACCTGCTGTATGCTAGGGATTGAATGGAACACAAAGGACACAAGGGCAGTAGGTCTCTATTCTCAAATAGAAGGGAGAGGAAAGAAGCTTTAAAAGTTGTGTGCAGCAGGCAGCATCTGGTCAGGTACATGACCTCCTCAGTCACGCAGGGCTCTATGATCAGAGGGCTTCCTCTTGATTTGATATACTGCTACCATCTTGAAATTCTTAAAAGAAAAAATTTTAAACAAGGGGCCTTTCATTTTTATTCGGCACCAAGCCACATGCATGATGAAACCTGCCCTAAGTATAGTCAAAGAAGTTTGCCATCCAGGTTCCATTTTGCCTATTTCCCTGAGTAAAGCAATGTGTAGTAAGGGAAGTGACTTCCACTAAAGGTGCTTGAGCAATCTCAAGGTGGTTCCAACCCCCTGGGAATGAGTATATGATCAAGTTTGAAATGAGTGTGAATATGAAATGAGTATGAAACTCCAAGAGGGGTCTACTGGGGAAAATCCTCTTAGTTTTTAATAGTAAGTCATGAGAAAATAGTCTCTCTTGACTACCCAACAAGCAAGCATGTGGTCAACATTGCTACCAGTAACTATCCTGTCCTATAGCCCTAACAGGAAACCAGACTCAACACAACAGGGGAAACCATGGAGAAGACCTTGCTAATTTCATGGTCTCTGCAGCAGCCACCCTTGAGTCCCATCTTACCTCCTGACTTCCTTTTCTGTGATAGAACATAGGTACCAATATTTGTTACTTGTGTAAACTACAACCAAAAGTATCTCTACTGATACAAAGTGAGACTAACTTCAGTTTAAATCCTTTTTTGTCTCTTACCAATAGTACGGGTCCCATTTTCTTTCTTTCATTGAAAAATGAGGGGCTATCGTGATGATAAAAGGAGGGAATGCCAGTGAAGATGCTGGGACAGGGCATGGCATGTAGCAGGGGCTCAACTGAAGACAGATCTGATGATGATGATAATGTCTGGACCTAATCAGAGCTGCTGCTGCTGCTGCTGCTACTGCATTTTGTGGTGGTTAGTTATGAGATGCATTTCCCAACTTTAAGAAAAAGTAGCAGAAATAATTTTTTAAAAATACTTTCCCTTTTGTTAGTAGAATTTAAATACCTTGACAGGCAAATTCAATCACTTTGCCCATTAGAGAGCAGGTGGTGGGTGAACTGTCCTCACAGAAATCTAGACCTTTCTGGATCGCCCATTACGATGGGACCTTTTTCTTTATGATGGTAATTGGGAAGTTCACATAGATAGGCTGAGATGGCAAGGCTGTGATTCTGCAAAATTAGAAATAATTTCATACCCACTGGCACCTATACAAACCCTAGTTTTTATTCCTATTTGAGCAAACTTCTAACCTTTCTTATTCTACATTCTAAACTTGGTCTCCAGGAAATTTTCAGTCTTTCTCCCTCAACAAAACAAAACAAAACAAAACAAAACAAAACAAAACAAAACACACAACTGAGGTGTGTGTGTGACTTCACCTTAACTGTATTTTGAGTGCAGAATAAATTCTTTTGTATTGGTGATAAGCAATGCCTGAAACTCAGTCCACCAGCATTTTAAACACTTTTCTTTTCCAAAAATGGTGTAGAGGAGGGACGCAAGTGAGAAAAATTAGTATTCCTATTGCCCACTACCTGGACTACCTTATGCTGGATAATTCCAAATGAATCTTGGGAAATAAATTCCACTGGGAGTCCTCAGAGAGTTGATTTTAACCCTTCCTCACAATGTATGGGGAAAAAAAAAGCAGAAGAGTTGGAGCCTGTTAGCAACTTGCCCAACACCTACCCAAATGTGGGCGCTTCCTAAAGATGGCACAGTTGTGCTGCAAAGACAGTGAAAATGTAGATGCGCTCATGCACCCTTCCATGTCAGTTCAGGAACTGTCCTTACACAGTCCTCTCCTAAAGCCATCAGAGAAATGTTCTAGAAGGTCACTTCCCTGCCCAATGCCCTTCCGTGGTGCCTTGTCACTCTCAAGCGCAAGTTACTTAGCCTGACATTCAAGGTTAAAAGCAGATCCTTTTACAGGCTTGTCTGTCCCCATATCCCTTAAATCAAGCATTCTGTCCTAATTATACCGAACCATTTGTCATTTTTCAAACAAGGTCAAAAGAAAAACTAAAAGAGGCAATTAGCACCAAAGAAAATGAAGGTATGAACAAGAAGGGATAAATAGTTACAGTGTACCAGTTGCCTTAGGGACAAAAAAACAAACCAGAACCAAAGACCCCCATATATTATGTAATCATTATTATATAACCAATGACTGCTAATTTTATCAGAAAATGATTATAACAAGTGGAGTTGTGAGGAAAGGCAAAGCAAGAGAGCAGGTGGTTTGGGAGTCCTGTCTTGCACAAAATCAACAAATAATGTCTAAAACTGATACATGAAGAAGTAGCAATACAAACATATTATTTGGAAACAGGGAGGTAAACAGGGCAGACAATTGAGGACATCAGAGTTGACTCCTGTAAGTGGGGAGGGCTGGGGGGAGAGATTTCTACTTTGCTATTGTAAGCCTTTTACTAAAGCTTAACATTTAAAATTTGTGCACATATCACTTTCCTTTAAATGTAATTATAAGTATAAAGTTGTTTTAAAAAGCCATAGAAGTAGAACTTTAACATTGGGTTTGATGTTAATGTTACAGACACTTTGAGAAAGGATATGGTAAACAGAGCTGCAGGGTGGTATTTTACAGATCAAGATAACTTGCTTTCTAATGTGGTGAACACCAGTGATTAGAAGAATGATCTGGAATCCATCAGTGATATAGGCTTTTGAAGGCTTTGGAAATGCTTATTTACCTGGCTTTGCAAGTGATAATTTTCTAGGTTTGAGGGATAAAGATTAAAATCTTTGTAATGTTGTGCATTTTTGTTGCTTGTTATAGAGCATTGATATTCACCAAAACGTTTTTCCTGTTTAAGTCATTACAACTTTTTCTCTGCTTGCTGTGCACTAATATTCAGTGAGCTATTTGCCTGGAATTCAGGTGTGAGCACAATGCTAGGAACTCTACACATGGATCCTCATGCTGCACGCCTTAGAACTTGATTCTGATGGCTTATTTCCTTGTGTGCATTGTGGCTAATAGCATAGGGACTGATTCACTCAAGTTGACACAGGTTGCTTACTGTTGCATACCATTTTCTTACCAATATATTTACTTTGTCCACATGGATTGCATAGCAATTTATTCCAGTTCATTTTCAAAGAAAAAAAGCAGTGATGTAATATTTTTATATCAAAAAAAATTTGTAAGGAAAGTAACTGGCTCTATACCACCCATCTCCTAGTTCTCCTACTAAAGATCATTAAGCAGGTATCAAAAAACATTAGATTATGATCTAGCAAGGTATGTAAATGGAGAAAAGTTTACACAAATCAGAAAAAAAAATTAGAGATCTCTTAAGGAAAGAATGAGATTTAAATAGTGGTTATTAGGACTCAGAGCGATGTTTCATATAGGAGATTTTACTTGAAACACAGGAGGAAGCAGGGTCTCCCTCTTGTACAGAATCAGGCTCTATCTCAAAGCGTCCACTAGACCCGCACACGTGATTGACACACTGCTGCATTAAAGCAAATCGTTCTTCACTCTGAAACTTAACGAGACATGTATAAAGGTTTCTGTCAGTTTTGCTAATGATGTCTTTAGTTTTCAAATTGGGATCATGTGAAAGCACAGATCCCATCAGAGAGTTGGCATTCAGCTCTGCTTGGGGCTCTGCCAACAACCCACCCCAGAAGATAGAAAAAACTCTTTTCCCTCTGTTTCTGCATCACACTTAATGCAAAGCTAGCCTCAGTGACAGCCAAAATCTCCATTTTGAACTTCCTTAGAGGATGTGTTTCCCTCTAAATCTGTCCAGCTTCTGCGAGAGACAGCAACAAACCTACATCTTGCTGTGCCCACTCACTGGTCTTGCCATCCAGAGACACTGTGTGTGTGTGTGTGGGGTGCCTTCTCTGAAGCTGTCATCATCCCCTACTGCCCCATTAAGCTGTTCTAACCACCTAGCTGGAACATTTAAAAAAGGTGATATTATATTTTAAGGAGCAAAAAGATTTTCCCCATAGTCAAAATATGAAAGGTACGAACAAAAGCCCAGAAGGAAAAACACCATTCTTCCTCTCATTCCTAAAGTAACAAATCTCAATATTTAAATGTATGATAGAGCTCAAACAATTAAAATGATGTAGAAATAGTTAAAAAATCTACAAGGGGTTGTCATAATAAATTCCCTAGCATTATGCCTTGGAATACACTAGAATTCACTATATAATAAAGGAGGGGAGGAAATGTGGGGGTTACAAGCATGGGCTTTGGAATTACATCCACAAAGATTCTGATTCCAACTCTCCCATTTGCTGACTGTTTGACTTTGTACACACTGCATAACTTTTTGAATTCCATTTTCCTTGTAATTAGTGGAAATAATTAAACCTACTCCATAATCATGTGATAGACTATCATTGGAAGAATTAAGTAATCAGATACAAGAGGCAAATACCACAAGGATAGGCACCCACTGAGCGAGCACTGGTTGAGTAGAGTGGGCTTTGAGACAGATCTGGAATCCAATCCAACCACTCGGAAGTTTGGAAATCAGACATTATACTCCTCATCTTCACGATGCAAATGACAGCACTTTTACAAATGTGAAGATTCCATTCAGGTGGTAGTAGGCATTTCCTATATTTTTATGTCTGTGACTTGTAGAATGAAAAATGCACTGGCAGGATGATTGAGAGTAGGGAGAGCTGTGGCCCCGATGTCAGGGCCTGGACTACCTAAAACCACTTCACCTCTGCTCTTGTAAGTATCTGCCTGCACCTGCAGCCTGGTGGCTCGCCACACAGAGAAAGGAAGCTCACCTTACCCCGAGAATGTCCATTACCCATGCCCTTGGCTCCATTTGCCTGCAAGTCTGGACTCCCTCAAAGGTCACCCATAAATTCACATCACCTTTCTTTCTGCCAGGATGTTCTAGACACACATAGAGGGTGAACTCAGCTGTCAGTTGGGGTTAAAATAGGCAGGACAAAGAAATAGCAATCAAACTGCTTCCGTGTGCAGTGGGTAATTACAGAATCTGCTAAATTACAGTGATTAGGCATCGCCAAGGAGAAGTCAAAAGAAGTCTCCAGCAACTTCGGAGGTGGGAGGGGAGGGTTTAATTAAGCAGCTCCTTGGAATTGATTTAATCTCTCCCTTGGAAAATCCCTCAGGTTCAGAAAAGACAGGGAAAGAGGGCTAGAGAGGGGGATCCAGAGAAATCCTTCCACAATGGGGCTGCCCAGGTCTGTAAATGGTTCTTGAGGAGTAAGTGATGAAATGGGAGATGGTGGCCATTATTATGGAAATGTTAGATTTAAGCCAAGGATCAGGGCCCTTTGGGCAGGTGGTAAAGAGGGGCCTAATTAAAATAGTTTCTAATATCCTGCTGGGGCCCGGGTATATTTGCATAAATATAGCCAAGCTAAGCTTCAGGTGGCTGTAGATTTTTCTCTTGAAGGATTTATTCTCCTTGTGTCAAAAGTTCACCGCCACGAGCCTCTGTCATTTCAGTGCAAAATGTGCCCTTTTTTAAGCCACCAAACACTGAAAACAAAGGCCTCTCTACTGGGAGCCTATTTTACTAGCAAAGGTTTCTTTGAAGACTAATTAAATTTTTATTTGGGACAGAACAAAAACCATTGCAATTGGGCGGGGGACAGAAGGACTGAACAATTTTGACTGGGCGGAGATCTGAGCCTCTGTTCAGGACTAATTTTACTGAGGGCTTTGCAGAGAGGGATGAACTTCTGTGGACCAGTAAAGTGCCTGTTGGGCTGGCAGGCCCTGGGGGAAAATAGTTCTAGAAGGGCCATCACTGAGCACATAGCCTACAATCTAGAACTTTTTTAGGTTTCATCATACACATCAGTTCAGTGTGAACACTTCCTCTGGATATGCTACATGATTTTAACACCATGGGAATGATACTAAAATTCTTAAAGAAGAACGACTTAGGAAGATGCTAACTGAGCAATGTTTCAAAATTCTTTTTATACCATTACCCTATCCAGAAAACTTCTATGGCTCCTATAAATTTCCTCCTCATTAGATAGTCAGCTGCAGTGCAGTAAGAAGAGCTATGTCCTAGGAGTGAGCCTCTCACACGTAGTTGGGTCTGTCTGCTAGAAGAATCACTTGACTGTTAGTTGTGTGTGATTCTGACAATGACTTAAGCACTTTGAGCCTCAGTTTGCTCATGTATGAAATAAATTGCAAAGCCTTAGTGCCAGGATCCTTGGGAAGGTGAAATTCACCTACCTGTGTGAAGTGCCTCAGCCGCGGTGGGTTCTCAGCGAAAGTCCACAGGCTGTGACAAAGGGTAACCTGAAGATTCCCGGGTAAAGGCCAAAGCACCTTATGCAAAAAATCTTGATGGCAAACTCGAGTAACATCCCAGATTTTTAAAAAAGGGAATGAACGGTGTGGATGAGAACCCTTTCTTTTGACTGTGGCAATGATTAAAACCAGACCTTCAGCAAAGAAAAATTCGACACACTCTAACCCTTTGGAGGCAGGAAGCTATCGTTAAAAGGTCAGCTTTGTGGCCCAGACTTCATGCAGTCCAGGGGAAGGGCTCCGAATGGTTATGCTTTCCTTTTGCAGTGTTGCCAGAAGGATTTGAGAATCCACAGGGCCTCATCTGTTGTTCCTTAAGCAAACATCTAATGTAATTTGAAATTTCACTTCATCATTTTGATGGCCGCCGGCAACTCTTCTTCAAGCCTGTTAACTCTCCCTTTTAGGGAGGTCACGGCACTGTCTGAGCAGGCCCAGAGGTGCCAGCTCTACAAGGGTTCTCTCTGCTCACCAGTCAGGAGGAAAATTACAAGCCAGGTTGCGGAGCAGTGCCCTGTCCCAGCTTCCCTGAAGCATTGCAAGCTGTCTTTCTTCTCTCAAAGCCAGTCTTTTTAAAGGCCTGCTACCAGTCAGTTCTAAAACAGCCCTGGGACATGTGACAAAGAAAGGAGTTCCATAGTCTGGAAGGGAGGCAGGGTCAGATGGGGACTCTGCTGGGACCAGGTAGGGGCAGTTGGGCTCTGAAGCACCCAGCCTAAAGCACTGCTTTTCTTGTGTGTAAAATATAACATGTACTGAAGGAAACAGGTTCAGGGTATGATATTAAAGCAACCAAAAACTAATACACATTTACCATAGATCACTTCAGGAAGGAAAAAGACATTTGCCAGAATCAACGGACTTTTGGCAAACTCATCCTATTTAACCCTAGCAAAATATCCAGTGCAAACTTTAAAAAAAAGTAATCCAGTGCAGCAGGTGTTGTTGTCCCCATTAGAGTGTCTGGTTATGTGACTGGCCTAGGGTCACTATGCTACTAAGGGGCAAAGCCACTGTATGGAATGATAGAGTATTGCTTCAACATCGGACACTCTTTACTGGCTATGTTACGTACAGGAGGTTAACAGAACCTCTGTGCCGCATTTAAAAATGGCAATGATAAATAGTAATGTCTCCTTCTGAGGGTTACGGGAGGGTTTCATAAAGAACTTTGTAGACTGCCTGGCACATAGCGCTGAATAAATGTTAACCACCGTCTTACTGTGAAGTACATTCTAACCTAATGGACTAACCAGATTTGCAGAAGGTCAATTCAATTCTTGTACTTGCCAAAGTCGTGGGTCTTTGCAAAACAAAGTAAACAAACAGGCAAGCAAACAGATAGACACACTCCCCAAAGCTGTGAGGATCCAGCCCTGTGAGAGGATGGGCCAATACGACACAGCAGGGTTCTGGACAGTGGTTCAGGGGGCAGCACACACGGGTCACATGGTATAATGTGTTTCCTCTGACTCACCCTCTGTGGGGACAATGGCCCGCTGAGCATGCGCGGGGGTGAGAGAAGGCAGCAAGCATTCAGGAGTGTTTTAAAAAGACCTCAAAATACCCTCTAGATTTATCTTGTTGGGAGCTGGCTGGTGTTGAGAAATGAGCACTAACACTGGACCATAACCAAGCCAAGTTCAAACACTACTGCTCAGTTCCCTTATCTGTGCAAAGGAGCCTGGTGACATTGAGTCTCTTGAGTTGTTGGGCTGGGCTTCAATACCTTTGCCACTGAGCTCTTTCACAGGAGAAAGATGCACTCTTGAGGGCCAGGAGCAGGCAAAACTTAGTCCATGCTCTGCGGACACCGTGTGACATCCTATAAACTGCGAGCTCCTGCTGCCAGGGGAACCCCCACGCCCCTTGTTAACTGCTTTCTCCCTGTGTAAAGAACTTTACCTAGAGTTTTGCACCCAGCTGGGGCTCAGTAAATGGCAGCGATTATTATTATAATACACATGAAGGGGTTTGGGAAATTAACACGCCACATAAACTCAACATATTAATATTCGTCTTCCTCTATCTACTTCATAGGTCCTCAATTAAGGCATAATTAAAGATTAGCTAAGGTTACAAGGTTGGCTGCCCACATTTTCTTTCTTGGTTTGGACTTCAGCGCTGCTTGTAACTTTTATTCACGCCCCAGGCTAGACATAAAAATACTCTCAAACGCCCAACCCTGCTAAATGCCAAAGAGATTCTACACCGAAGAACACGGCTGTGGGTTTGTCAAGTGCTAGGTTTCAGAGGCATGGTGGAAGCTCAGGAAGTACACTGGGGGACACAGGGCAGCTGCGTGTAGGGGACAGGGAACCCCAGCTGAACTCCACAGCAACGGCATGCTGGGGTCTCCCTCTATCTTTCAAAGGAAAGAAGAGGAAGGGACTGGAGACTAGAAGGTTTCTTCCAATGCCCAAGTGGTGTCAAAGTCTAGGAAATCTACAGAGCTGTTGGGAGTGCTCATGCACATCAAAGAAGTGCTCTCTCTTTCCAGACTGAATTTAAAACAATTGCTTCACATAAGGTCAGGTTTCACATATTTCAGGGATTCAGCCATTACCTAGAGCATGCTCACCTGATCTGCTTTTATATGAGTTCATAAAGTAGGCGGTGGGAGATGTGTTAATAGTTTTCATGAGGTGCTACAGCCCAAGATCTGGAGATGATATGAATTATGCCTTGTGTTAAAGCCTTCTTTATACTCTTGGGAGGAAGGAGCTAGACATAATATATGTTTTTTTTATTTTTTTTTTTTTTGAGTAGAAGAACTTTTTGTTTTATTGTGCAGGAGGGAGTTGCGTTTCACGACCAACACTTATTTTGGTTCTACTTCATTATTTCTGTGTACTTTGTGTGTGTGGAAGTATGTGACTTTTAAGAGTTCCTTGAACATTTGGAAAGAAGGAAGGGAAAGAAGGCAGCTAACCACCTATTAAGTTCCCAACACCTTTTATTCCTTGTATGACAATTCTACGGAATAAATTATTGTACTGTGTCTGTTTTATGGGTGAGGAAATGGGTTCAGACAAATAAAGTAATTGGACCAAAGCTAATCATCCAAAAATTTGTTTGACTATTCAGTTCCCATAGTTTATTTCATAATTTTATGTGTGTTTATGTGTAGGAAAAAAACAGAAAAATGATTTCGAAGGTTGGAAACCAGCTAATAAGCCTCAGTAAAAGAAAGCTGTTTAGGCCACAGAGCAAGAAACAAACTCTCTGTCATACATTTAAGGTTCTAGAATAGAGTTATAATACTAATTGAAATGATGATACCACAATAGGCAGAAAAATGGGAACCATCCCTTTGATACAAATTTCAAAAAAATACATTATCTTACAAAAAAGTTTAACATATTCTTAAATTCTAGGTAGGATGTAAAAGAGCTGGATTTTAGTCTTGGTTCTATAATAGGTGGACAGATCTATATCCCAAGTAGGTCTTTCAGTGTCCTTGAAATAGAATTTCTTCTCTTTAAAATGATGGGGAATTACAGTGAAATTTCTAAAGCCTCTTTGAGTTAAAGTTCTGTGATACCACCTGTAAAATTCACTTAATATAACAGCTTATTCCCCAGTGGGGTACAAATGAGGTGTTACAGGGCTGTCTTATAAATTTCATGCATAGGGTTCATCTCCAACTAGGTAAATTCCTGGAGGGCTGGAATGCATCGTATGTCTGGCACCCAGCAAGTGTCAATAAGTGTTGAGTTGACTGGGAGAGTGACAGAAGGAATGGATCTTATCATTCCAGTGCAACATTAAAGAACATGGACTTCGGAATCAGAAAGATCTGAATTTTAATATAACTTTGCTCTGAGCCCCATTTTCCTCCTTGATAAAATGGGAGCAGTCAGAGCTACCTCAGAGGATTGCTTCCAGTTTATTGTTATTGCTAAGATGAGTGTTTTTATTGAAAAGAAGGCAAAAGAGAGAGAATAAATAAAGATCTTTAAGAGTGCAATTAGCTACTTAATGAATATTTTTATTAGGTTAATGGCAGCTGAGTGTATGTACCTGTGCTCACTCAACAAGCATTTCTGAGGAAGTGGTAAGCACAGAGTACAATACTAATCACTGGAAAGAGACCATCAGGAAGAGTATTTACTGAGTATGTAGTGTACAATGTGCCCAACACTATAATGCACTAGCTATGAGGCGGGAATCATCTTACCACCAAAGATAGGAAAAGCAGCTCTAAAAGAGGTTAAGCAACTCACTGAAGGTCAAACTGGTCAAAGCTACTGGATGCAAAAATCAGAGGGTTTAATGAACTAAAGTGAAAATGCTGAATACCTCGAACTTTTCGATAAGCACTCTGTACTGTTGCCAACAGCAAGGTGCCATGCAAGGGTAAGAAGGTGGGTAGAGAAGGAGAGGCTATCTTAACTATCCGTGGTACGCAGGTCAAAATCAAGGTGGAGTTCATTTAAAAGGGGAGAATGATTAAAATTATCATATATGTTCATTCAAATGCAAAAAAGAGGTTAATTAAAGAATTTACTCAATTGGAAAATGACATTTCAAGTATCTTTCAAAAATACTTCCCTTCTTAGAAAAACATCAAATTATTTCTCATTGTTGGAATTTTTAAAAATTAGGTTGGAAATGTGGTTTAGGTATCTCTGGTGTTCTTAGTCCCTTGTTATCAAACTCACGGAACATTCTGCGCCTGGGAATAGGCAACCGTCCCAGGTATGTCTAAACCTGGGGGCTCAAATTGCAGAGGCAAGAAAAAGGAGGGTCTGGTGAGCACTCCACTTCCAAGCAGGTCAAGGAAAAGGGGTATAAGATTTTTTTTTTTTTTTGAGTGTGTGACACTGGGGATTGAACTTAGGGGTTTTCTGTCACTAAACTATATTGCTAGCCCTTTTTAAAATTTTATTTTTACTTTTGAGACAAGCTCTCTCTAAATTGCCCAGGTTGGCCTCAAACTTTCTTATGATCCTTCCACTTCAGCCTAATGAGTAGCCAGGATTACAGGTATGTATCACCATATGAGCCATGGTTTTCGGCTTGCAGAATATAAAAGAAGGGATTGTGGTTCATAAACCTGCTCCTCTTCATTTCAGCTCCAACCAGCACGTCCCAAAATGTATCTTTCTGAATATAAATTCTGTGAAAAAGCCCTAGGAAAATTCTATGGTCAAAAAAGTTTGGGAAGGACTGTGAATATTTTCCTCTGCTCGGTCCCCACAGTTCCCTTTACTTAGAAGTTAATACCTCCTGCAACAAGAAATCTCTAAAACCTCAATATTGCCTGCATTTATTTCTCCATGGAAGCCCTATCTCAAGTAACACCTATAAACACTCTGCAGGGCTAGTTCTCATAGGCACATTTTACAGTTCATTCTTTCCTACCTGGGTTATTTCAGCCATCCCAAATCTCACTTCTCTATAATCAGTCTCCACCTTGATTATCAAGTGATTTTTCTAGTGGGATATCTGACTATTATATTTTACCTTTAATCAAAAACTTTAAAAAAAATTCCATGGCTCCACATGGTCTACAGAATGAAGTATGAACTCTTTAACTTGTTATTCAGGATTCTCTTTAGTGC
Source organism: Dasyprocta punctata (assembly GCA_004363535.1). NCBI lineage: Eukaryota > Metazoa > Chordata > Mammalia > Rodentia > Dasyproctidae > Dasyprocta > Dasyprocta punctata. The sequence continues at coordinate 88,963 of RJWM01005705.1, forward strand.
AGTTTTAAATGACAAACACAGACTATTTCTTTCTATACTCTACCCTCTGGCCCCTGACTTTCACTTGCGATTTCATTTTCTTTTTCCAGTTTTTATTTTGAAATAGCTTTAAACTCAACTAAATTTGCAAAAGTAGTACCAAGAGTACCCAAGGTCTCTCACTGATAACATTCATCTTCTCTCAAATGATACCCATCATTTCCTACCTTTGATTTCTACTAAAATTATCTGTCTTTAAAGGCCATGTCTATGTATGATTCATCATTGCATCTCTCCCAGGTATGACACTAAGTACAGATCAATAACACATGGACTCAAGGGCTTCCCAGACTTTTGCATTTCACAGTAAAGTTAAAAAAGTCAAAAATAAAAACAACAGAAGAAATCTTGCCCTCTATTTGTTGGGAGGACAATGTTGGACTACGAGATGGTAACTGTCATATAATTCTGATTGTCCCTTGTTGTAGAGCCATCTGCCAAGCACAGCAGGTCATCATCTGGTAGGCTAAAAGCACGACAAATGAAAGTATGTAGAGTTATCCTGGCTTTCTAGCACTTTGTCAGGCTTATGGTACCTGAATTTCTAGAACAAATACAACTCCAACCAAGCTTGGAATGCAAGCACTAATAGTACTGCCACACAAGATTTTCTCTTGTTTTTATGGCAAAAACAGAAGTGATTCAAACTAATTAAGCATAGAAATTGCACTGACAACTAAAAGGCCATTTGGAATTCCCAGGTCTCTCTTCTGGCAGTAATACCTTCTTGTAGACGGGGTGCACACAATTCTGTGCACATTCGTTTTCTTCCCAAACTGGATTCCACATGGCTATGGCAACTTTCT
>RJWM01005706.1:0-89707 GCA_004363535.1 Dasyprocta punctata
CCAGAGTGCAGGGATTTATAGGTGTGCGTCACGACATCTGACTCTCTGATTCTTTTTTGTTTGTTTTTATTTTTGTGTTTGTTTTTTATTTTTGTGATACTGGGGATTGAATTTAGGCTCTTGTACTAGGTAAGCACTCTACTACTGAGATACAGTTCTAGGTCTTTATTTATTTTTAAAACAGGGCCTTGAACTTTTTTGTTGTTGTTGAGACAGGGTCTCACTATATAGTGTAGGCCAGCCTTGATCTCAGTTATGTAGCCCAGGCTGGCCTCAAACTCATGGTGATCCTCCTGCCTTAGCCTCCCAAGTGCTAAGATTACAGGAGTGTGCCACCATGGCTGTCAGGGCCTTAAATTTATGTTCTTCCTGCCCCAGTCACCTGAGTAGTTGGGGTTATGGGTTTGGGCCAATGGATCTAACTGTATTGATTTTTTTTCCCTTAGTTTTTTGAGACAGGGCCTCGTTATGTAGTTCAGACTGGTTTTGAACTCACTATGTGCACCACTATGCATGACAATTGACGTTTTAAAGAACTAGCTTCTTTGATTTTCTATATTTTTCTTTCAGGTTTATTGATTTATGGTATTCTTTTGGTTTGCTTTCAAGCTTGATTTGTTGTTCTTTTCTAATGTTTATCATGGATTTTGTTTAAATATGGTCTTCTAAGTTGGGTTTACTTCCCAAATAGGCATATCTGAATTCAGTTTGTTATATATATCTATTCACTTTTCCCCTGATTTTTATTTTTTTTTTATTTTTTTATTTTTTTGTGGCACTGGGGATTGAACTCACAACCTTGTGCTTGCCAGGGCAGGCGCTTAAGCCGCTGAGCCAAACTCCCCAGCCCTGATTTTTATTTTTTAAATTAATTTAAAAAATTTTTTTTTGTTTTGGTCTTTTCGAGGCAGGGTCTCATTGTGCAGTTCAAGCTGGCCTTGAACTCACTTTGTAGCTCAGGCTGGCCTCGACCTTGCAGTGATCCATCTGCCTCAGTCTCCCATGTACTGGGATTACAGACATGTGCCATCATGCCTGACTCCTATCTGATTTTTAGATCAAAAACTTTGATAAGACGATATCAAGACAAATGTTAATTATGACCAGAGTTATATGTCTTCCTTAATTTATTATGGATATTTCTGTTCATCAGAGATATAGTTGATTGAACGCTAGAGAATATAGAAAATATGAATGTTTTATAGTATTAGGTGCAGTTTTTTATTTTTTTGGTACCTGGGATTGAACTCATGACCTCACACTTGCCGGGTAGGTGCTGTGCCACTGTGCTGTATCCCTATTCCTGGGTGTAGTTTTTTATTGGTGAACCTTTGTAACAGCTCTGTTAATTTCTACATTGCTTTTCTTTAATTGCTGTGCCATCTTAGTCTGTGCATCTTTGTTTTTAGTATTCATACTTGAATTTGTTATTTTCCTTGTCATTTTAAGGGAAAAAACAAGCCTTTTGTTGATGTGCTAATGTGTTTCATTGCATCCTTAATGCTCTTGTTTGTTTGTTTGTTTGTTTTTGTAATACTGGGAGTCGCACTCATTGCACTGTTAGATCTTTTAGCTCTTTTTATTTTTTATTTTGAGACACGATCTTGCTAAATTTCTAAGTTGCATAAGCTGGACTCAAACTTGTGGTTCTTCTGCTTGGCTTTCCTGCTGGGATTGCAGGTGTGTACTGTGACATGCGGCTCCTTACTGAAACGTTGGAAAAGGCCTTGAAATGCTTGTTCCCTGTGGCTCTCAGTTGATCTTTAGACTTATCATTATGCTTTTAATTTTTATTTTTAGATTTATTTTTATTAAGGCCTAATTTACATACAGTAAAATAGACAAGTCATATTGTTCAGTGAATAAAGTAAAATGACTACTCAGTCAAGATTCTGAGACAATTCTTAGTGCTTTGGGAAATACACTGTCTAATCTAGTGAAGTACAAGTTTGCTTCTTTTACTGTGTTTTATATTCATTAGAAACCTTTGTTTGAATATACAGTATTATGTGTTTAAACACAAACTATTACAACTAAAGATAATATAGAAAAAGGTGCTGCCCCCAAAAAGCAACATTTTTAGATTAATTAGTAGTGCTTCTGAAGAAAGATTAAAGGCTCGAAGGTTTTTTTGTTTGATTTTGGACAGAAGTATGGGCAGTTATTTAATAAAAGGGACTTCGGAATACAAACAGTTAATGTGGATAATGCTGAGCAAACGTGGTGAAATGATTTGGAATTAAAGACAGATTTTATTTAAATATTGGAAAACTCTCCAACGTTTTCACATAAAACCCTAAATTGTGAACATTGCACCAAGTCCGTAATGAATGGCTAGCTTTAAGAAAGAAAAATTCCTGTGTAAGTTTAAATTGCCTAGAGACAAAAACACATTTGGACCCTTCCAGTTGAAGAAATGTAAGATTCTGTAACTCATATCTAATGACACTAGAACATCCACTTGGTCATTTCTTGAGTTTGGTTTTATTTTCTTTGTCTAGAAGATTAAGATTGCAGCCCTGCGCATGTACACTAGCTGTGTGGAGAAAACTGACTTCGAGGAATTCTTTCTAAGTAAGTTACTATTTGATAGTTTTGAAAAGGAAAACTATCTACTTTTAGAATCTATTTTTCATCTTTATGGTTATATTTTAATAAGATAAATTATTTTTGTTTTGTTTTTGAAACAAGGTCTCCTGTATAGTCGAGGCTGACCTTGAACTCAAGATTCTCCTGCCTTAGTCTTCTGAGAGCAGGGATTGTAGGCATGCACTACTCACTTGGCTTTAAATATTTTTTTTTTAAGTCACTAGTGAAGCAGTTTTTCCTGTACAAAGTATATAAAGTATGTTTTTCTCCCTTAATATAAAAACAAAAGAAGTCTATAAATAAAACATTTTAGCCTGGTGTGGTGGCATACACCTGTAATCACAGCACTCAGGAGGTTGAGGCAAGGGGATTGCCATGAATTCAAGATCTTCCTAGGGTACATAGTGAGTTCAAGGCCAGTCTGAACTACATAGTGAGATCCCCCCTCTTAAAAAAAATTGGGGCCTGGGGTTTAGCTAAGTGGCACAAGTGACTGCCTGGCAAGTGGGAGGTCATGAGTTCAATCTCCAGTACCAAAAAAAAAAAACCCAACAATTTTAACAAGTTTGCAAAGATTTATCTAGTACTTGGACATTTATGTTGGCCTTATGCACACATACCTTTTATGTCAAAGAACTTGTATATATGCCTGTTTTACTTAGCATTTTCACCTAGTCTTTTTGCCAATCAGTCCTCCTTTGTTTCTGGTTAATTATTTAGTTAATCTTGAAATAAGCCTTATGATTTTTCTTCTTTCTATTAAAGAGCTAATGATTAAAGATTTATGTGTAATTTTACTATTTATAGCTCACTGATAAATTGCCTTTCAGAAGGGTTTTATTGAGTTAGAGCATCACTAGCAGTAAAATGTATCAATATAATATTCATTTTGGTGCTGTAAGATTTGTAGTTATTAACAAAGTAAATTAAAGCAAGTACACGTAAAACTACTGAGAAATTTTAAACCATCTTCAATGACACAGAGTTTATTAGGTATGATTGAAAAATACAGTGGATGTTTAAAAATTTTTTATAACAACAAAAGACATGTTGCCATTAATAGCCCTCAAAATACTCCCCTCATTTTGAATGCATTTATCTCATCATTCTTGCCCTTTCTAAAGCAGTTCTGAAAGTCCTCTTTCATGAGTGTCTTCAGTTGCACTGTTGTGGGTGCCTTGATGTCCTGAATCTATTCAAAACAACAACCTTTCAAGGTCACTTTGCCTTTGGGGAAGAACCAGAAGTCTTACCATATCAGATCCAATTAATAAGTTAGATGAGGATATGCCGTAATGTTTTATAAGCCTAGCTTTTAGTGGGATGGCACTCGACAGTGGTATTGACCATATTTTTTTTATCACACCTTATAAAAACACTCATGAAAGAGGACTTCCAGAATTGCTTCACAGACTGGCAAGAATGATGGGATCAGTGTGTTCAATGTAAGGGGAAGTATTTTGAAAGAGATCAGTGGTAATATGTCTTCTTCTACTGTAATAAATTTTAAAGATTTACCATATATTATGATGACACCTTGTAGAAGGAAATGGATGCTGTATACTTCTGTGGTATCAGTCATATCCTCAAAGCAGCAAACATAGAACAAGTATATACACCTGACATTTTTCTCCAACAAATATTTACACATAATTACGTTAATAGTGAAGAAAGCTAGATTCAGTTTATTTAATAACTTTTTGTTTTTAGGAATAAAATACAAGTTGTTTTGCTAATTTCATTGTTTTGGCAAGTTGATATTAGAAATTTTAATTTATTGCCCACTTTCTATTTTTTATTTATAAGCAGAAAAGAAAATTTCTCTGCTTTTTGTAAACTCTAACAATTTCTTATTTTGGGAGAAACTAATCTAAAAGAAGAAATATACTTTCTGTACATGATTCAGAAATTATTAATATTACAAGCTGTTTTTAAGTGACTTTTTGAACTCTTATATTTAAATATTTCCCATCAGATATTTTTTAAAAAACTTCACTCAGATATTCTTTTAATATTTGATTCAATATATAATTCAGAAATGTATTATAATTATTTTTAAATTTTTTATTAGTACATAATAAAATGTCTACCATACTTACACTTATTATAATTATTTTGAAAGAATGCTTAGTAGCTATCTTTGTCTTAGCCAACTCCTGATTATTGAAAGTTCTTGGGTTAATAGTATAGTGTCAAATAGTAAGACTGTTATTACATATTTAATATGTCATATTTTAATTCATAGCCTCTTGCAAAGTTAAGAATTTATGAAAGTTGTAATCATTATATACTAACAAGTCACATTTTTATATACAGTAGTGTGCTTTTATTTTACATTTGTTTAAAATCTTGGCGATCTGCCTGAAAGGGCTTGTATTGTTTATTTTTGTTTTGCTTTCAGAAACAGTTGAGATTTAAAGAAGCTAAGTCACTTGCCTAAGATTGCTTAGCCAAGCCTTGCACCTGTGTTGTCTGGCTCAGAATTCAGGGATTTTCCCACTTAAACATATTGCCCATGTGGATGAAAGTAACCGTGAAGTAGACATTTTAATCTATCATAATATTTTTGTGCTTTGTTATATTTAAATGAAAACTGCCTCCATGATATGTTGTATTAGTATCATAAACTGATGTTTGTACATAGTATGGCATGTCTCAGTAAACTTTGTCCTAGCTTTGTCCTTCAATATATATACCCTAAGGTAGCAGTAGATTTTTTATTGTTATTACTCTTCACATTTTCTAAGAACTAGACAGTTGCCTAATAATTGACCTATACCATATTCATTTGTGTTATGCTCCCTTATGGTCCATCTTTGTCATTTGTGGGTAGAGTAAGTTTTAAAATCAAACCAAAGTCATTCCAAAGTGAGGCTCATGGGTTAAAAGAGAGAAAATTTGGAAAGTGCTATGTGGAGGCAAAATATTAAAAAAAAAATCTATAAAATAATGAAGTAATTTTCTTGTGGCTTAGGGTCTAATGAGTAAGTCAGATAGGTTTGCAATAAGAGAAGGAAATGTATATTGCTTCTCAAGACCATACCTTTAAAAATGGCCCTTGCTTACTTGGGTATTTGATGTAGTAGGACTTCTTAAAGTCCTGAAGGTAGAGAGCCTTCAATGGCTGACCAGTGTCATCCTTCCCCAGCAAAAGTGAAGCTGGTGCCATTTCTTGAAGATTGAATGTGAGTTGTTTATGCATAGTATATTGGGCCTACTAAACTCTTGAACAGTCTCCCATAAAATGCCAAAGTTATAGACTCTCTATCATCTCAGAGCCAAAATATTTAAAAGTTTAGATCCAGAGGGCTACGTATTGGGAGTTTGGAGTGGTAAGAAATGTCAGTGGCTGCTGTTGTTTCTACTACATTCTGATGCTGTCCCCCATCTGTCATAATGAGTGTGCTGCTGAGTATGATATTGGATTCCTGACTGCTCTTTTGGAGATATGAAGAGTGCTTAGAGCAGAGGTGGCCAGTCAACAGAGCTTGCATTTAATTCCAGACTGTTGTCTGTAGCCTATTTGTTTTTTGGCCCCTAAGGAACTAATTAATTACCTTGGAGAGGAGGATCCTTAATGAGTAAATTCTGCATCAAATGAGTTGAGGTTCACCTCAGTTGCTTTATTGATACAGCCTTAAATAATTAGGAAAGTTTTGTTTGTTTCTTTGTTTTTTTGTTTTGAGACAGGGTCTTGCTTTGTAGTTCAGGCTGGGCTGAAACTCACTCTGTAGCTTAGGCTAGTCTTGAACTTGTGGCAATCCTCCTGCCTCAGTCTCCTGAGTGCTGGGATTACAGGCATGCACCATCACACCTGGCCAATTAGTGAAGTTTTTAAAAAATAATTTAAACTCTAATATTTAAATATTTCACTGAAGGACAATTATGAATATTTATTGAGTACCTATTAAATATTAGCCATTTTGCTAAAGATTTTCTAGGCCTTAGCTTGTTGAATCTTCACAGAAACTATGTAAGGCAGATTATCTTGTTCTCCCCATTTATACAGAGAAGAATACCAAGGCACTGAGAGAAGCTTAGTGACTGTGCCCAGTCACATAGCAAGTAAGGGTTGAGTAGAGGGCTTTGAATCAGGCAACCAAACCGTATATTAAAATGTATTCATGCAGCCAGGCGTGGTGGCGCACGCCTTTAATCCCAGCACTCGGGAGGCTGAGGTAGGCGGAGCGTTGTGAGTTAGAGGCCGGCTTGGGCTACAACGCGAGTGCAAGCCCAGCCTGGGCTACATAGTGCGACCCTGCCTCAGAAAAACCAGGGCCGGGAGTTTGGCTCAGTGCCTTAAGCGCCTGCTCTGGCAGGCACGAGGTTGTGAGTTCAATGCCCGGTGCCGCCAAAAAAAAAAAAAAAAAAAAAAAAATGTATTCATGCAGCCATGATCAAGGCAAAGACAGTCACAGGCTTTAACTCTCAAGTATGTAAACACATTTCATTGAGTTAAAGAAGATGCTATATTTTTATGTTGCTTATAGTCAACATTCATGGGTTTTATTTTTTAGGGCTTACCCTGTGAGTTTTTGTTCTAACCCCAGTGGTACAGGGACTCAATCATATTCCTGCTCTTTTCTCATTCTCAGCCCTGAGCTGACCCCTAGAAGGGAAAACTGTGACCCAGGGCCAACTGCTGGTCTGTCTGTCTGTCTGTGCTCTCCAGCCCAAGAACTGATTCACTCTCTGAGAAAACTGGACAGGCTTCTGGAGGCTGCTGAGAAGCTTTGATGTAGAGGTAGCAGTTGAACAGATTGTCCTTTAGAAGTAGCCAAATTTCATTTTCCAGATTGAAAGACAGACTTCCAAGAAAACTTTTCTTTTTAATGTTTTGTTCTAGTATCCAATAAAAGATCCAACTTCAGATCCAGGTTTGAGAGTTTCTCAAGGCTATTCTTGTTCTAGGTGGAGGGCAGTTGGCCCCCTCTCAGATGGCATGTGTCTTAATAGCTGTATGGCTGTCCAGGCCAACCTTCACTCCCTTCTGCTGGATTTGGAGCAGAAGTCCACTTGACAGCTGCTGGGCACCTCCCAGTAGGCTCACCAGAGTACTTTAGTGTCACTTTGTAACAGACCTGGATTCGTCCCAAGCTTTGCTACTAGCTTATTAATATTGTGACTGCTTATAGGTTACTTAGCCCTTTCCCCAACTCTCCACTCAGTACTGAGGGTTGCATCCTTCCTCATGCATGCTAGGCAAGTGCTCTAGTGCTAAGCTACATCCCCAGCCCTCTTTTTTATTTTATTTTGAGACAGAATCTTGCTTAAGTTAGCCAGGCTGGCTTCGAACTTGCTGTCCTCCTGTCTCTACCTCTCAAGTTTGGTACAGCTGGAATTGTAGACATACACCACAATTCTTGGCTAGAATTTGTGAATTTGTTTCCTTATAGCCAGGTGTGGGTGGTGCATGCCTGTAATCCTAGCACTCGGGAGGCTGAGGTAGGAGATGGCTGGAGGATCACTTTTGAGTACGAGGCCAGCCTAGGCTACATAGTCCAGGACAGCTTGAATTACACAGTGAGAACCTGTCTCAAAAAAACAAAATAATTAAAATGAAGATTTTGAGCCAGGTGTGGTGGTGCACGCCTTTAATCCCAGCACTCGGGAGGCTGAGGTAGGAGGAGCGTTGTGAGTTCGAGGCCGGCTTGGGCTATAACGCAAGCACAGGGCCGGCCTGAGCTACACAGTGCGACCCTGCCTCAAAAAACCAGGGCTGGGAGTTTGGCTCAGCAGCTTACATGCCTGTCAGGCAGGTGTGAGGTTGTGAGTTCAATCCCCAGTGCTGAAAAAAAAAAAAAAAAAAAAGAAGAAGATTTTGCTTTTCTCAGGGTTAAAGTGAAAGTTAAATGAGAAAATGTATTAACATTACTAGTAGTGTACCAATCTCAGCATTAATGAAGTAGTTTGAGTAGTGATTAAGAAGATAGTGTCTGGAATCAAACAGATCAGAATGTGATCTTGTTTCTTGTTTGATGGCTATATGGCCTTCAGCAATAGTCTTGATCTTTGTAAGAATCAGTATTCTCACCTGTCAAATGGAGATAATATCAGTACCTTTATAGGTTTGTTGCAAGGATTCACTGAACCAATGCATGTGAAACTCCTATTGTAAAGTCTGGTAAATAGTAAGCCCACAATGAATTACAGCTCCCTATTAGTATTGGTGATTGTTAGTATGCCTCACAATGTCCTCATCTCCTAGTGACCCTTCTTTGTTATCACTTATTAACTGTAACTCACCAATTGCTGAAAGACGGAAGATGTCACTTCTAGAGTCATTTGCCCTAAAGGACAAATTTTACCATAAAGGCCCAGCTTTCCCATGGATTCTCTTTCGTCATCATCCTTTTGCTCTAATTTTTCTCCTTGTCCACATGTATTCAGTGGGGGTTCCCTTATCCAACTGGAGGCATTTCTTAGAGTTATGAAAATTAAGAGGCACAGACCTGATTTGTGGGATCTGAAACCGAGGAGAAGCCTTGCGAAGTTTTGTCATTCTTGGAGTGATAAACAGCCTTCATTAATATAGTCTGCTTTCTTAGTGGCAGCTTGCAAGAGCCCCATTTATTTCTCCAGCTCAGTTAAATAAATTGTTCAATATATCCATGACCATACCACACTGAATCACTTCAAAGGAAGAAGATAAGAAAAGGAGATCAGAAAAACTAGAACTAGAACCCTAGGAATCATCTAGGCCGCATTATGCGTAATGAGGAAACTGAGATTCAGAGGGTAAAGTGATTTGCCTAATGCCACACAGCAAGGTGCTGACAGGGCAGAAACGAGAAGGCTTGTCATTTGACTGCATTGTTTCCTTTCATTCCATGGGCTTCTGTACATTTCCATTGTTCTTCACTGTGAAAGCGTAATAAATATGATATTGCCATGTATTTCAGTTGAACATGTTCTTATCAGTATTTAAAATACAGTCAGTATGCCTCCTCTAAACTTCACTTATTTATATTTTACTGTTATTTTTTAGGGTGTCAGATGCCAGATACATTCAATTCATGGTTTCTTATAACCCTACTTCATGTCTGGTAAGTGAGTAATTTAAGTGTAATCACTAGTATTTTTGTTTTGTTTTGTTTATAACCTTGTTGACTGTAAGGTATAGCCTTCTGCAGGACTGATTATATGAAATGGCAGTTGTTCAGGTGTAAAAAACCGTTCTTTTCATTTTAATAACTGCTGTCTTGAAGCACATTTTTATTAAAGGTCAAAGCATAGGCCCAGAAAGAAACTAATATTTGTAGGAGTTTTTCAAAGAACATCTAATCCTGTGAACAATGCTATCAGTATCTCTCAGAGACTCTGAGCTTGGATGGAAAGTTCTGTCCCTTGGCTGTTTTAGGAAAGTTCACATTTACGTAAAAGTGGTTTGAATTGTGAGAATCTGTGGTCATTTTCATTGCTGGTCATCAGAAACCTATAACAAATTATAGCACTGACATTTATGTCCTTACCTCTAAAATGTGCATGCAGGTTAGATTCATGCCAGTTTGTTGCATGTAAAAATATTTAACACCTTAAACAGTATATTTTTTCTTCAGCTGTGAAATAAGTAGCCAAAAAAAATCAATTTTTCATCTACTGTTATGCAGTATTAAAGGTCAGAGGAATATAGGAGTCGTTGAAGTGGGGGCTGGGGAATTTATTTTTTTGAGTTGCCAGATCTTGGAAAGTAAATTCTGGAGAACTGAGTTTACTACTTTGACCATAGTGACTATCTGAGGAACGTGGGGAATGACCACCCTGTCAAAAGGACTCTTGTTTGAGAATTTTCAGCTGAGCCTTGCGTCACAGGACTACTATATAAAGACTTTATGGTTTTGATCACTCCTGAAGTGTTTCTTCTAAGCTCACATCGTCACTAAGTTTGGTGAAGGAGCCTAAGGTGGCAATTTATTTTATGTTATTTTTTTCCTAAGCTGGTAGTTTTTGAGTGCACACTGCATCCTGCACACTTTGCTGTGAACTAGGGATAGTTCTCAGGAAACTCACTGTGTAGTGGGGGAAATAAGACTCATAAAATAATCACTTATAAACAGGAATAGCTAAGTTCTATGCTAAATGTAAAGAATGCTTATGTGATCACAGAGAAAGGTGCAACTATCAAAACCCTTCTTAGTTCTACCTCTTAGCTCTTTGAAACATGCCATGGCTGTTAGGCAGTTGAGAGGGGAGCAGTGTGCTTTTGGTCTTTGTGGTGAAGGTTAAGGAGAGGGTGAGGGGAGAGAAGCTGGGTCTAATGAGGGGAAAACTACTTTTTCAAAAGCTGAGTACTGCAGAGGTGGCACTGGAGAATTACTTACTGGAAAGGTGGGAGGGTGAGAGAAGGCTAAGCTGTTCCCAGAGGAGCTCAAAGATAATATTCAGAGCCTGAATGAAAGACTCTTTATTGCCTATATAGCTTGAGGTATCAGAGTGGTAGAGGGAGTGGATGGCAAAATAAAATATATAATCCCTGTGACCACATCCCAAGGTCAATACCTGACTAGTAGCAGTTGGGAGAACCTTGAAACTAGTTGCAGTTCTTTAAAGTTTCCAAACTATGCCAACTGAGCTTTCCTTGCTGAAGTTGGTTAAACTTCTCAGAGGAGTAGGATGTACCACTGCCATTTAAGTATGGGAGACAGAGGCTGTCTGCTTCAAATCTACACTTGCTGTCCCTCCATCTTCTTTCTTACTGTTGATATTGTTAATCTTCAGGTTTAGGTAGAATAAATCAGTAGCTTTTTGATTAGAATTAGTGGGCTGGGGATATAGCTCAGAGACATAAGCACCTGCCTGGCAAGCGCAGGGTCCCGAGTTCAATTCCTGGCGCGTGCACACACACACACACTCACACACAAAATAAATAAAATAAAGTTGATTAGAATTAGCTGGCTCTTATTGGTGATAGTCCATCCATATGTTCAGGATCATGGTTGGTTGAAAAGAAGGTTACAACATGGTCTATACCTTAAAGGAACTTTAGTGAAAAATGAGCATAAGGTAAAATTCCCTATAATGGATGAAATGAAATACTATGTACAGGACACAAGAAGATGCTGCAAAAGCACAAGGAGGTGGGAGTAAATCCAAATTTGGTGGCAGTGAGTGAGGAGTACATTAGATAAAGAATGACTGTGGACTGGGGGTGTAGCTCAGTGGTAGAGTGCTTGCCCGGCATGCATGAGGCCCTGGGTTTAAGCCGTGGCATCAGAAAAAAGTGACAGTGGTAAAGATAACATGATGGGTAAGTAGAAATTACTGTTAGAGAAAAGGAGAGCATTTTAGGTTACAGAATATCAGGAGTGGGCCAGGGATATAGCTCAGTGGCATAAGCACCTGCCTGGCAAGCCCAAGGTCCTGAGTTCGATTCCTGGTACCAAAAAAAAAAAAAAAGAAAGAAAGAAAATATCAGGAGCAGAGGTCAGAACATGTACAAGAACATGGAGTGTTTGAGGGCAGCCTGTTGTCTGAATAGTCTGGGGCAGGTTTGTGGAGGAATATAGTAGAGTCATCAGAAAAGTAGTTTAGGGCCCAATTGTGTTGTGATCCTCCAAGAAGAACTGGAGAGAACTCTGTCTTTTAAAGGATAGGGGAGGGCTGGGGATTTAGCTCAGTGGTGCAAGCACCTGCCTGGCAAGCATGAGGTCTTGAGTTCAATTCCCAGTACCAAAAAAAAAAAAAAAAAAGGATGGGGGTAGAATTGATGGAGCCACCCCAAGTCTGTGGAGAAGCTATGTTCTTCTAGCCTGTTCTCTTAGCCTGTAGCTCCAGGAGAGTAACTGAGGGGAAGCCAGACTGGAAATTGTAGCACTTGGCACTGATTGGCTAGAAATACAGGAATTGAAGTACCTCTTGGAGGCAGACAGTGAGGGAGAAGTAGAGAGGCTTAGAAATCAGTCATGACAATCAGGCCCCTCAAACAAAACCAAAACTCCTAAATAAAGAGACCCTGGTAACAGGTTTTCTAGAGTGCTTGGTCAGATTCTCAATGATGATGGTTCTATTGCTCTTAGAATAGGGAGAGGATTTCTCATATCTTGTTAGTTCCCTGGTGGAAATGTTATTTCATTTATCCTGTCTGATTTTTCTGGTTTCATAGTTTTTTTGTGAATTGAGATTTAGGACTAGGACCAGTTCAAGTTCCTATAAGACTTATCTATTCATGTGAGCATGTGACTGCAGTGGCTATGTGTCCATTGTCTTTGCTGAACAATATTAGTATTGACTGTGACTGCTGAAAAAACGCTGAGAGAACCTGCTGGCTGAGTTATCCCACATCCCTACACGGAGCTGATAAAAGCAGCCATCCCCTTTTTTTCCTTATCTTGGCCATTGACCTGGTGAATCCATTCAGGCCTCCACACCAGAAAGCTGGGAGTTCTCCTTTGGTCACTAATCACTTAATGAAAGTTTTTGACATAAGCTGTAATAACAAATGCATTTTACTTTGTGCATATGTCTCATTCAAAAGTTTTCTAAAAAATTATCTTTACATCTTTGTAGTGTCAGGTAATCTCTAACATTTTCTGTTCCATTTGAATTCATTTTAAGCAGGAATTCATGGTGTCAGTACTAAACTGATTTCACTGGGTTACAGCCACAAGTACCTGAAAACTGGTCTTTGACCTCAGGCTTCCCTCTCCCTATTCCTTTGGTCTTCTCAATACAAATTGGATCCTTCTCCTCTCTCAAGTTTCTTAGCATGATGTTCGAATCTCATTATATATCACCTGTGCTCCCTGTACTAGTTTTTTCTGCACAAATTCTCTTTTGAATAGAATGCTATTTTTCCTTTGTCTCCACTTGACAAACCCCTATTTTCCTTCAATCCCAATTAAGGTATTACCTACTTTTTGAAGTCTTCCTTTCCCTCTGAACACAGCTCCTTTCATATTTTTCCTTTTTTAAAACTTATTAAGAGCAGGCCGGGGATTTAGCTCAGTGGCCTAAGAAGCTGCCTGGCAGATGCGAGGTTGTGAGTTCGATCCCTGGTACCCCAAAAGGAAAAATAAAATAAGTAAAATAAGATAAAATAATTAAGAGCAGAATATATTTATTGAGAGAAAGAAAGCTTCTATCAGAGAGAGACAGAAGGGATCCCGAGTGGGTTGCCAAGGATCCTGTCTTTTCTTTTTCCATTTTTGAAAGTTTAACTGATACATAAAATCGTAAAAATTGTACGTGTTAGTGGGCTGCCATGTAGTGGTTTGATACATACATGTACATGTACATATATACATATACACATATAGATATGCACACATGTATAAATACATGTACTTGGTTTTGTTGTTGTTGTTGTTGTTGTTGAGACTGGATCTCACTATGTAGTTTAGGCTGGACTGGTATCTCAAGTAGCCCAGGTGGGCCTTGAACTCTCTGCAATCCTCCTGCCTCAGCCTCCTAAGTGCTGGGATTACAGGCATGTGCCACCATACCTGGCTCTTCTTCTTTCCCTTTCTCTCCTTTTCCCTCTCTTTCTCCTTCTTCTCTTTTTGTGGTGAATTGTTTAAACCCAGGGCTTCACATATGTTAGACAGGCACTCTACTACTGAGGTAGATACATTGCCAGCCTTCTTCTAGTTTTTTGAAGTGTATAGTACTTTATCATTAGCTGTACTCACCTTGCTATGCAGTAGTGCACCAGAAAACTTCCTGCTTCTAACTGTAATTTAGTACCCGCTGATCAACTTTTCCCTACCATTCCCTCTGGTAACCACCATTCTGCTCTCAAACTTCTACGAGATCAACTTTTTTTTCTTTTTTGCGGCACCGGGAATTGAACTCACAGCCTCACACCTGCCATTCAGGCGCTTAAGCCACTGAGTCAAACTCCCAGCCCTGAGATCAACTTTTTAGAGTTCATATATGAATGTGACTAGCATGTGCCTTCCTGTGCCCGGCTTATTTATTTCACAATTTCCAGTTCCATCCACATTGTCACAAATGATAGATCCCTTAGTGTTTTGCATGCTGTACCATGGCATTCATCATATGAATTTTTTTTTTTCTGTTATTGGTGATTGAACCCAGAAGTGCTCTACCATTGAGTGACATCTCAGCCCCTTATTTTTTGAGACAGGGTCTCACTAATTTGCATGGATGGGACTTGAACTTGTGATTCTCCTGCCTCAGCCTTCCTCAGTGAGAGATTACAGGTGTACACCACTGTGCTTGGTTCATCATGTAACACTTTAATATTGTATTAATCTTCTTTGTGATGGTGAATTTATTAAGAGCAAGAATTACTTTTGTTATATTTGTATCTGATTTCATCCCCTCAGTCCCATTATTCTTATTGTGGTGGATTAAAAGCTGGTGGTCAATTTAAACACCAGCTGAACTGAATCAGTGTGGTGCGGAGTGTAGATGGCCCACCTGAGGACTGTTGCCAGCATATAAAGGAGACCTGGAGGGGAAGAAGAAGCATTGTGGGTTCTCCTAAGTGAGTGTTGTTGTTTGGAGCTGTTGGTTCTTTTGGAGCTGTTTAATCTCCAGTTGAAGCTTGTCACGCTGGCTTCCTTATATGAATTCGGCCATTCGCATTGTTGAAGTAGCTCGCTGCCACTGAGGATGGCTGTGGTATTTTTCAGAGGAGTCCTGGTCCTTATTTTGAGCATGGCTTCTTGGCTCCAGTGCAGAACCCTCAACCTACTGGCACAGATCCTTTACCCCGCTAGTATAGACCTTCTAGCTTTCATCACTGACCTTTGGGCCTGCCCAGCACAGATTCATGAAACAGACTTTCATGAGTCATTGTTGTGGGCTCTAGGCCTCCAGTTGGACTCGTGGGGGCATTGTCATGGGGTCTAGGTCTTCACACAGGACATTGCTGTGGAATCCAGGTCCTTGGCTGGATTTCCTTGGGTCTTTAGTGTGTGGACAGATTTCCTGCAATTTCTTTGTATTTGACTCTGGTGACTATTGTAAATAATACTATGAATCACATGTCCTGTATTGTCTTGTTCTCCTTGCAACCCCTGACTACAACACTTATTTTGCATTGGTAATTTTTTCAGTGAAAAGCAACTTCATTAGAGATTTTAGTATGAATTTAAACCCAACAAACACCTTATTTTTGTTTTATTTTAAAATATTTAGTTGATAAAAATTGCATACATCTAAGGTATACAATGTAATGATTTTATGTGCATCAGCAAGTGCTTATTAAATAACTGATGGCTTTGAAGCTGCCTGGTTCCCATGGTAACTGAAAGGGTCCTGGCCTCTGCCAGTTGGTCAGATGAGAATGGCACAGATCTGTTCCTTAAGCTTCCCTTTGGAGGGGTACTAATGTAGCTTGAGTTTATTTTTTTATTTCTTTTTTTTTATTTTAAAGATAGTAAAATACAACAGAACATAACAGAATAAAGTCACAAAGCAGTAGGACTGGTACAGAACTTCGAAGATCGATAATGTGAGTACAATAGCTACTATAACATACCTTGCTATCTTCAGATTAGCTGACCATTCCAACAGGTGTAGTAGAATTGAACCAAAAACAAAACAGAACAAAATCAATAAAAACAGAATACAAAATAAAGGAAAAAAAAGAAAAATAATAACGATCAGAGTAAAGCAAAATGATGAGAACCATATTGGTCCTCGAAGACAAGACAGAAGAGAGACCCCTGTATTTGCAACATTGCCTACTGTCATCATGCAAAGAGACGTTCAGGGTGCCGATCAGAGGCCTGCAAAATCTATGAAACAATACTAGCGTTTAGTTGCTTTATGTACCTTAGTTGCCATCAATTTAGCCAGACCTCAGAGCAAGCAGCTTGCTTACGGGGGTGGGGGGGATATATATGGATGATGTCCTTGATTCCAAACCCATGCGCTGGTGCCGCACGGGCCTGGTGAGTTGGCCGGGCCCATTCTGGTTCTCCTCTGGGGTCGCACAGCACCCAACCCCAGAAGGCAAATCAGTTCTCTCTTGATGTAAGCTGGCACCGCGTGGGCTTTTTTATTTCTTTTAATTAATTTTTTAATGTAGATTATAGATTATTTACAAAGAATCAACATAAAAAAATCACTAGAACAAACAAGCAGGTTTAGCAAGGTCATGGTAATTTTATTTTAAAGAGAATAAAATCAAGCAAAATAAAGCAGAATAAAGCCAATCAAAACAAACCAGTGTAAGTGACACAGGACTTCAAAACAATGCAAAATCAGCAATGGTTACCATAATACCTCTTGTTGTCTTCAAAATCACTGCAGATACCTTTATTAATTTTTATTTTTTATTTTTAATTTTTTTTCGGCACCAGGGATTGAACTCACAACCTCGTGCCTGGCAGTCAGGTGCTTCAGTCACTGAGCCAAACTCCTGGCCCTGGTTTTTTGAGGCAAGGTCGCACTATGTAGCTCAGGTCGGCCTTGTGCTCGCATTGTAGCCCAAGCGGGTCTCGAACTCACAATGCTCCTCCTACCTCAGCCTCCCAAGTGCTGGGATTAAAGGCATGTGCCACCACGCCCAGCCCTTACAGATACCTTTAGACATAGTAAAAATCAAGCAAAACAACAGAATAGAACCAATAAAAACAAAACAATGAATGCAATAAAGGACTTCAAAACAAGACAATAGTAAATACAAAATGGCTACCATAATATATCTTGCTATGTTTGATATAGCTGCTCTTGCCATCAGATATAACAAAATCAAACAAGGCAAAACAATAAAACCCAACCCAACAAAACAATGAAAATGATATAGGACTTCAAAACAAGATAATAGGGAATTAACAATGGCTAACACCTTCAGAAGGAGATCCCCAATAGATGCCACACTGCCTACTGTTATCCTCTGAATAGATGATCAGACCACTGGCCCTAGACCTGCAAAGTCAGTGAAATACCAAACACCACAAGCATCAAATGGCTTTTCACCTCAATAGCTATCATCACAGCCTGTGTTTCTCCGGATCAGCTAGTTGCTTAGAGGGGTGAGGGGGCTTAGCTCTTGTTTCTCGGCTCGTGCACTGGAAGGGGCTGGGGTCTGGCTGTCCCCTGGTGGTGGTGGCCCACACATGGTGTTGGTTTGCAGGGAAGGCTTGCTTTTTGGTGAATTCTTGCTCTCTTCCTCCATAGTCCACAAATGGCACTGACTCATGGGAAAAGGCTGGGGTCTGGCTGTCCCCCTGGTGGCAGCAGCCTGCACATGGCGCTGGTTAACAGGGAGGGCTTGCTTCTTGGTGAATTCTTCTTCTCTTCTGCTACAATCTGCGAATGCCACTGACTCATGGGTAAAGGCTGGGGTCCGGCTGTCCCCCCTGGTGGCAGCAGCCCATGCACGACGCTGGTTCACAGGGAGGGCTTCCTTGCTCTGTATCTTTACTTTATATTGCCATTGTGTCAGTAGACTCTTGCTGCTTAAAATTGTCATGGACCACTGGTATCTCCTTTATGCAAAAATTAATTTTAGGAAATGGAATGGAACAAATAAAATTAGAACAAACTCTTGATGAAGGTGAATTAGCGGAGGAGTAAAATGCACTTTGTAGCTTTAAAAACTGTTTAAGGTATATCATAAATATAGTTACTACTAGACGCTTTGCATGCATTATCATTTATTTACATGTATTGTCTCATACATCCTCATGACTATTTTATTCTCACTTTATGTAAGAGTGGTCAGAGGCTTAGAGAAGTTAGAGAACTTGCCTAAAGAACTGGTTAGTATGTAGTGAAGGAGAAATTCAAGTGTGAATCTGCTAAATTTAAGTATTGTTACTTTCCTTATTAATAATCATAACCGCCAAAGTAACAAATTAGAAGTACCTACTTATTCTTAAATATAGATTCATAAACCAGACGTGTTTGGCAGTCCAGTAATCTCAGCACTCTGAGAGACTGAGACAGGAGTACTCCATGTTGAGCCAAGCCTGTGTAATTTAGCAACTCAGTGAGACCCTGTCTCAAAGTAAAAAGGGATGGGCATGTAGCTCACTGCAAAGGTTCTGGGTTCAATCCCCAAGACTGAAAACAAAAATTAATAAAATTAGAGCATTTATTCTCCAGTTGAACCTACTGTGCAACAAACACATCTGTTTCCTGACCTTGTAGGGCTTAGAGTAGAGAGAGAGAGAGACAGTAATAAAATACAACTGTGACAGGTACTATGAGAGGAATTGGTAAGTCTCTGTGGGAGAAGGATACCTAACAGTATCAGCCAGAGGGGGGGGCCTCACTGTTGAGGCAACATTTACATTGACAAGTGAAGAATGAGAAGGAAAAGAGGGGATGAAAAAGCATTCCATGTAGAGGGATCTAGCGGTTTTCAAACTTTATACCAGCACAATCTTTTTAAAAAATGAAATCTAGCCGGGCGTGGTGGCGCACGCCTTTAATCCCAGCACTTGGGAGGCTGAGGTAGGAGGAGCGTTGTGAGTTCAAGGCCACCTTGGGCTACAACGCGAGCGTAAGGCCGGCCTGAGCTACATAGTGCAACCCTGCCTCAAAAAGCCAGGGCTGGGAGTTTGGCTCAGTGGCTTAAGTGCCTTCCCTGGCAGGCACAAGGTTGTGAGTTTAATTCCCGGTGCCACAAAAAAAAAGAAAAAAAAAGAAAGAAATCTAATGCTCAGCCACAATTATATAAATGTATAAAAGGATTACTACTTGGATTGAAGGAGATGAGAATGACCTGCTCACTTTATATCTCTGCAGTACGGCAGCTGAAAAGGGACCCTTAAGTAGCTCCATGGAAACTCAGTTTAAAAATGACAGCTTTAGTCAATTCCCGTTTTACAAATGGAGAGACAATTTGGCAATTTTATAGCATTTGTCCCTAGCCACTTAGTTAGCAGTGGAAGACTGAAGACAAATCCAAAGCTGACTGTGTGGACTGCTCCTTCTATAATGCTTTGTTTCTTGACCGAACATCCCCTTTGGGTTGTCAGGGAACCAAAAGGTCTCTTCCCTTGAATATGAACAGCAGCATAAGCACTTACTGATTATAAGCTATGTAGTGGGCACTGTATTTCTTGGTTGGGACTCACTACCTCTATCCTGGTGAACCTGAACATAAAATAGGGAGGATGAGGTACAGATCATATGGAAACACAGGAGCAGGGGATTGCCTGGGATGGTCAAGAGGAAAGCATTGGCCTTCTGGAGGCTCGAGCCAGAGGGTATGGACTTGAATTATTAGGGAAAGAAGTCATTGTAAATTACTTTTTAACAAGTTTCAAATTACAGGAAAAATGAGAGGATGAGGGAGAAACAAGAAAGTGGGGGAGCATTGTGTTGCTTTATTTATTGTACTATTACAGATTGAACCCTGGACTTTCACACCGAGCTACATCTCCAGCCCTTTTATACTTTGTATTTTGAGTCAAGGTCTTGCTTAATTGCTAAGTTGTCCAGGCTAGGCTCAGACCTGTGATCCTCCTGCCACAGGCTTCTGGAGTACTGGGATTACAGTCATGGGCCACCATCCCTTGTTTTTGTTTGTTTGTTTGTTTTTTGTTTTTTGAGACAAGGTCTTGCTCTTCAGTTCAGGCTGGCCTTGAACTCACTTTGTAGTCCAGGCTGGCCTCAAACTCCAGGCAATTCTCCTGTCTCAGCCTCCTGAGTCCTAGGATTATAAGTGTGCACCCCCACGCCTGGCTTTTGGCTTGTTGTTTTTTATTTTAAGCAAGGGAAATGCTGAAATGTGTTAAAGCCTCTGGGAAAGAAGAAAAGAGAGTAAAGAATAGGAGTGGAGGGGTTGGAAAGCAGACAAGTTCCAGTCTCAATCCAACCAAAGATCTGCCCTGCAGACAGTGGCAGTTTCCTTTGCAAGGGGCTCTTTAAAATCACCAGCGCAGTTTTGATGCAGCTGTAAAGCTTTCAGGCTCCTGTCTGGTTCCAGCAGCTCCAGACCTGCTATATATGGTGTCTCCTAGACATGTACACATCCTCTTTCTCCTTCCCCCAGCCAGAGTTGCTCTTTCAAATACCTGGACATGTAGATTTTTTCCCCCTCCAAACCAAAGGCCTGTGCAGCATTTTTATTCATGTTACATAACCTGAGTGCACAGATACCAGCTACTCAGGAGCCTGTTCTTTATAGTGGATCTGACAAGCAGCCTACCAGCCAGATATAGCTCTTGGTGTCTCTTTGTCAGGGAAGGTGACTTCAGGAAGTGCCTTACCCACTTTTCTGTTTGCCCACAAACTGTCAGCAGCCCCCATAATCTCCCCTGAAGGGTTAGGCTTCATGGAGAGGGAGTTTAGGAAACCAGGTGGAGATAGTCATGTACATAGCCCTGGGAAAGGGTCAGTGTGCCAGCTCACTAATAAATGAACCATTCATTAGCACACTGCTGGGGCTCAAGTGTGACCATGTAGGCTCAACTTTCTTGGCCTCAGCCAGTGACAGAGTAAGGGAAACAAACTTTGTGAATGTCCCCTTTGGGATTCCTTCATAGCAGCCGGTGTGACAAACTTGCCCAGGTGCCCACTAGTCTTCACTGAGTTAAAAATCAGATCCCCTTGAAGCAGCTTATAAACACCCCATGAGCAAAAACCAAGCGAAAATACAACTGGCATTGTCAGAGGCCCAAACAGAGCCAGTGAGACAGGATGTTCAGAATTGCCAGTAGGTGGCAAGAGGTCAGAATCGGGAATAACAAGAATTCTTCCCTTGCAGGTTGAGACCAAGAGGAAGAAATTGTGGCTAGGAAACTTTCCTGTTGCTTTTGATTCTGCAGATACTGTTGTTGTCTTCCTATTCGTCTTATTTAGCAGGAAGAGGCTCTTGGTGCTGTGCTCTCACCTAGTAGAGGAAATAGAAAAAGAGACACTATGGCTTGGGGGAAGACAGGAAGCGCAGACTTCATTTCAGCTCCTTTTCACTGTGCAGCTTTGTTACTTAAGTTCATTGGTTTTCTTTTCTGAGAAATGGGCACAAGTTATGATGGCTACATTGTTTTGTAGATTGAGGGAGATAATGAGTGCAAATGCATCAAGTCTTACATTAGAGGACTTAATAAATGGTGGCATTCATTATCTAACATAAGGTAGAGACCATACCTTTAGCCCTTTATTATTAGAGTCTCCTGGTCAGAGTTTTTCTGTTTTTGTCTTCTGTATCTGTACTTGCCCTTTAGAGAGATTAGGGAGCTGTTAGAGAAGGCTTGAACATTCTTTTTTTTCTTTACTAGCTGGGTTATTTGCCTTCCTTATATGTAAAAGAGATCAGTTTTATTTATGAGCCATTGGAATTACTGAGAGACAAGGATAGTACTGTGACGCTTAAAACCTCGATAATAAATTGTGGGTTTAAGGACATCATCAAACCTGGGAGAAGCAGTTGAAAATGGTCCTAAACAGAGAATAGTTTATGCACAGAATTAAGTCTATATTCAGGGTAGGTACTTAGTAAATACTTGTTAGATGAATGGTTAAATTAATTATTTAATATGATTCTTTTATTAATCTTTTTAATATTTATTTTGCATTCTTAAGGGCAGTTTTTATGTTTTAGTGTAGAACTCAACTCTTCCCACAAAAAGCTCTGAAATTATGGAATTGAATCAGTGGCAAAATATGACTTGATCTCAACATTTAGTAGAAGCATTTATTATGAGGAATGTGATATATGCATGTGACTTCACTGTGAAGTAGAGCCCTTCTATTCTTCTGTGTAAATTTAGTATTGTCAGTTGTGGACTATGTTAACTCACAACTCAAAACTTCATTATTATATGGTCAGAGTGAAACAAGTGTTGGCTTTGTTTTGTAGTGGATACTGGGATCATCAAATTTTTGTTTGGGTTAACTGTTTTGAATTTATTTTATTCATTCTCCTTTCACCTTCCTACATACCTGAACCATTCTTAGATGGCTCAGGCTGTCCTTTAACTCTTAACTATTTTGCCACACTATTGTTTTTGAGCTGCAGTGGGTAGATTTACCTATCCTGTTGAGTCTCAACTGCTCTGTTGGAGTGTGTGTGTGTTGTGTGTATGTGTGTGAAATAAAAATTCAGTTTTCTCCTTTTCTGATACACTGCCAGCAGTTACTTTTTGTTGTAAGTATGTTTGCCTCAAGTTAGCCGTCTTTTCTTTCTGGTCTACATTTTCTAATGTGATGCTAATTTTGTGACTTAAATTACCTTTGTGAGGTTTAAATGAAAAATAGAGTAAATGCGTTCTGTAAGGTCTGTTTAAAGCATTTAAAATTTTTAAAAATTTATTTCTATTGGTGCATGTTTTATAGTACATAATGACTATATTCATTGTGGGCAATTGGTACATGTATGTAACACACCTTAAATCTTTAAACACTTACCCCCCCCCAATCTCTTGGTTGATCTAAGAATTAAAGGAGGCAAACAAGTAAACAAAATAGTGACTCTAGGATCAGGTTGTTTTTGTTTTTGTTTTTTTGTATTAAGAATTCACCTAGAAGCCGGGCGTGGTGGCGCACGCCTTTAATCCCAGCACTCGGGAGGCTGAGGTAGGTGGAGCGTTGTGAGTTCGAGGCCGGCTTGGGCTACAACGGGAGCGCAAGGCCGGCCTGAGCTACATAGTGCGACCCTGCCTCAGAAAACCAGGGCTGGGGAGTTTGGCTCAGCGGCTTAAGCGCCTGCCCTGGCAAGCGCAAGGTTGTGAGTTCAATCCCCAGTGCCGCAAAAAAAAAAAAAAAAGAATTCACCTAGAGCCTCACACTTAGCTATATTCTTTGCTATTTTATTTTACTTTATTTTGTTGTGTTGTGTTTTGTTTTGTTTTGTTTTATTCTTTGAGATGGAGTCTTGTTAAGTTGCCCAGGCTGACTTTGAACTTGCAGTCCTCCTGCCTTACTCTCCCAGTAACTAGGATTTTAGGTGTACCATCATGCCTGCATTTTTGGAGTAGTTACTCTTCAAAGATTCGATTTTCTCAATTGTGAAATGAGGTGGTAGGGAATATCAAGTGCCTGGCACACAGTCATATTAGCTATTAATGATAGAGTGTGCTCATTTTTCCTATTGAAGGATGTTTTTTTCCTTTGTTAATCATTTTTAGTTTAGGGAAAATTTCCAGATAAACTGAATTCAGTCTAGATTAGATGTTACCCCAAAAACTGTTAAATAAATTAGTATAAGTCTCTTATCTCTGACATCCAAAAAAGGTTTCACTAGGATGTCTGTGGTTGTGGATAAAACACAGAATTGGAGTTGAAATTTCTTCATTTCTGTCCTTTTTGTAATATATATAAAGTGTTTTATAGGAGAGTTTGTATAAAACGATATCATGGTGAAAAAAAGAAAAGAAACTATTGTTTATGTAAAAGGAATATGCGTGAACTTGTGTAGTGTAGACTATATGTGGAAGGATTCCTAAGAAACTAGTAACTGTAGTTTCTTTAGAGGAATTGGTTGGCTAGGAGATAAAGATAGAAAGGAGACTTAACTTTATTACCATGTGGATATATTACCTGTTCAAAACAGAGGAAAGAATAGACTGGTAAGTAAATTTCAGTCAAGGTTAGGTGGTCTAGGAATTGGCTTTCAGCAGCTTGTCTGGACATTCCAGGGAGCTGACTGTCTAAGATATGGGCCAAGCCTTTAATTCTGCTTCTCCTTTGAAGAGGTGAAAACAAAAGTTCTTCCCAGTGGGATTGTTCTTAACTAATTTGATTCACAAATTTAGGGCAAAAGTTAGTTGAAATTCAGTATGGTAGTACATACCTGAGATCTCAACACTCTGGGAAGTTGGGGTAGGAGATCAAAAGTTCCAACAATTGTAAAGAGACTGTCTCAGAAAGAAAAAATTAGGTGAGCTTTTCACTAGATGAATATAGTGCTGCTGATTTGATAGTCCTGAAGAACAGAAATTTTTTTTTTTTTTTTTTTTTTCTTTTTGAGACAGGGTTTGCTATGCAGTTCAGTTCAGGCTGGTCTTGAACTCACTTTGTAGCCCAGGCTGGCCTTGAACTCAGCAGTCCTCTTGCCTCAGCCTCTCAAGTGCTGGAATTACAGACATGTGCTGCCACGCCTGACCTGAGGATCAGAATCTTATTTTCCTAGCAGAACTCATGGGAATTCTTCAATACATTTGCTGTTGATTGGAAAACTGATTCTTGGTTTGGGTTTATAACTTTAGCTAAAAGTGATAAAATTTGCTGTAGAGCCTTAATTTTGAAAGTATTTTGCATCAACAAGTATCTGTTGAACTAATTAGGTGCAGTATTTTAGGAGCAATTTGAATTTTCCCTCCTTTCATTTATAGGCTTTAATCCCTACTTTTGTTAGTATCAGCAAAGTTAGGTGCAGGCCATTACAAACTTTGGAATTGTGTATCTCAAAAGGGACTATAATATTGAGTTTGTATTTCTGGACCAAACAAGTTTGATTACCACTGTTCTACTAACCAAAGTTGTCATTTTCCATTCCTGATGATACTAGTATTTAACTGAAGGTAGAAACAAAGGGTTGCACTTTCAGAGACTCATCTGTTCTGAATGCTGAGGAGGTGCTGAGCTTATCTCTTCTTCCCAGTGGCTCACCATTGTTGTCACCTTCTTCTCCACCTTCTCCTCCTTTTTTTTTTTTTTTGGTGGTACCCTATATCAAACTCACAACCTCGCATCTGCGAGGGAGGCGCTTAAGCCACTGAGGCGCTTAAGCCACTGAGCTAAATCCCTGGCCCTTGGTTTTTTTTTTTTTTTTTGGTTTTTTTTTTTTTTTTTTTTTTTTTTTTTTTTTTTTTTTTTTTTTTTTTTTTTTTTTTTTTTTTTGGTAATACGAGGGATTGAATTCAGGGCCTTGTGTAACCATTGTCTTAGTTCAGTCCATGCTTTTTTTTTTTTTTAGCATTACATTTCAAAATCTGTTGTTCCTTTTTTTGGCTTCAATTCATGCTTTGTTTTTATTTATCTGTTCGTTCATTTGTTTTTTGAGACAAGGTCTTACTATGTTGTTTGAGCTGGCCTTGAACTCACTATGTAGTCCAGGTTGGCCTTGAACTTGCTGTGATCCTCTTGTCTCAGCCTCCCCAGTGCTGGGATCACAGGGGTACACCACCATGCCTGACTGGGCTCATTTCCTATGTCTTACCCTCCCTCAAATCTAGGTATTCATTGTTCCCCTAACATGTGCTGACTTCTTCCCTATCCTGTCTTTGCTTTTAAATGTTCTATCTGCTGGAAAGTCCCCTTATCTTTCATCTCCACAGATTCAGCTCATCCTTCCAAGCCTCATGTATAATGTTTCGCTTTCCATGAAACTGTCTCTGATCCTTCTCAGCCAAAAGTAGCCCCCAAACTCTATTACACTTTTCTCTTGGGATACATAATGCATTCTGTTTTAAAGCTTTTTGTATGTGGTGAATTTTACCTCCTCTGGGAGACAAACTGCTCCTTGAAGACATTGTAACATGCACACATCTAACTGTATACCTTCATAAAGCAGTAGGAGCTTAATTTATGTTCACTGAGTGAATTGTTCATCACTTTCTTTATTTTATTTATTTTTTGCGGCACCGGGGATCGAACTCACAGCCTCATGCCTGCCAGGCAGGCGCTTAAGCCACTGAACCAAACTCCCGGTCCTAGTTTTTTGAGGCAGGGTCGCACTATGTAGCTCAGGCTGGCCTTGCGCTTGCGTTGTAGCTCAAGCCGGCCTCGAACTCACAACGCTCCACCTACCTCAGCCTCCTGAGTGCTGGGATTAAAGGCATGCGCCACCACGCCAGGCTTGTTCATCACTTTCTTGATGTGACTTTGTTTTGTGTTACCTTTGCAACACAGACAACTGCTTGAGCTGAGTGTTATCTGTAAGAGCTATGGAATAATTGTACTATGAAACTAAAAACACCTCACCCCATGTTGATATAGTTAGAAAGTTTATGGTCTGAGAAAATCTGTGCCTTTTAAACCTCAGAGGGCAGGTGTATTAACAAACTACAAAATTTTCAAATAAATGAAGAATTCCATTACCTCACTATTGCTGCTGATGAATTGGCCTCTGATGACACTTGAGCATCAAAACACAGTGTCTTTTCAGGGGAAAGACTGATGAATGATTTGATTAACTTAGAAAAGCCTTATGAAAATGAACTGCTGAATTTTCCCAGTTGTTTCTGCCTTGGATTATGCTCTGTATCAGTGGTAGTGAACCCATAGCATGTGTGCCACAGCAGGCTGTTTGTATCATTGAAAGCTCTAAAAGGTTCACCATCACTGTCCTGTATCATATAAAATAACCTAGTCTTTTTGCATAGCCTGTTTCATTGTTGTATCAAAGTGCTATTTCTTAGACACAGACTGGTTCAAAGGTAACAAATTTAGAATCACAATAAGGAATCCCACCAGATATTAGGTAGTCAGCCTTATGTCAAATGGCCGTACCCTGCCAGACATTCTCCTGTGACTTTTGAGGTCATCCATTTCATATTCATAACCTCAATCACTCCCCTGTTTGAAAGTTTTTGTTTTTGTTCAGTGTTGAGTAAATCTTTCTCCTTCTATGGTTCATCCTTTGGTTTTGATTTTAACTCCATGATATGTTGTGCTATCATTTTTCTATTATTGTCTATCTTCCAGTGTTTCATCCCTGCCCCTTCTCTCTGTTTTTTAAACTTTATCAGTTGATACATACAAAGTATGCGTATTTATGGGATATAATGTGATATTTTTATTAAAAAGTATACATTGTATAATGATCAAATTAGTAATTAACATTTTATGTGTATTTGTACTGGGGATCAAACTCACGACCTCACACTTGCCAGGCAGGCGCTGTGCCTTTGAGCTACATCCCCAGCCCCCTATATATTATTTTTTGGCATGAGAGCATCCCAACTCCTCTCTTCTAGCTGTTTTGTTGTTGTTGGGTTTTGTTTTTTTTCCTTTTTTCTTTTTGAGACAGGGTTTCACTATGCAGTTCAGTTCAGGCTGGCCTTGCACTCACTTTGTAGCACAGGCTGGCCTCGAACTTGCAGCAGCAGTCTTCCTGCCTCAGCCTCCCAAGTGCTGGGCTGACAGGCATGCGCCACTGCACTTGGCTTTCTTCTAGCTGTTTTGAAATATGTACATATTGTTAACTCTAGTCACCCTACTATGTGGAACACCAGAACTTATTCTTCCTATTTAACTGTAGTCTATTATCTCTTAAAATAATAATGTCCAACACTATGGTCAGTAGGTTCTATTCTAAGTAGATTCTGATCTGTGCTGAGTAAAAAAGAAGTCTCACTTTGCACATGGAGACTATATTTCCATTGATGTATCTAAAATCACATTAATTTTTTGGGCATTATGACTATCCTCTTGACTCTCATTGAACATGTACTGTTGAAGCCTTTTAAGGCTTTTTCACACGTAAGTAGGTATCACTTAGCTGTCCTGTACCTCTGCAGTTGTTCTTTTATTCCTAAGTGTTGGACCTTAAGTTTATCTGTGTTCAGCTTCCTTTTGTTGGAGTCAGCCCTTTAAAACCACCTTGTTGAAATACTGTTGGCATCTTTGGGTCATTTAGCATTTGTTCCCCTGCCTAACTTCCTGTTATCCGCCATTTGGTAAGTATGTTGTCTTTTCTCTATCTTAGCCATTACAGAAATATTGAGGCAGGTCAAACTGAAACCATTCCATTATACCATGCTGTTCCTAGTATATTTTAATGGGTGGGATCAATTGTATATGGAGGTAGATTGTTTAACTGAATATTCCATAATTATAACAAATTGTCTTTCAGATGAATAGGGTAGCTATTTAATAATTAATGGAAGACAATAAAATCATACGGTTATAAGAATGAAATTAGGAGTTTGAAAAGTTGATGAACTTGCTTATATTCTTATATGTAATTACATCTATTAATAAAGCATAACAATTGTTGTATTTTGGGGCTGGAGATATAACTCAGTGACCCAGTGCCTGCCTGCAAGCATGAGGTCGTGAGTTTGATTCCCAGTAACTAAACAAAACAAAACAATTGTTGTATTTTTATATGAGGTCCTAATCAAAGAACCCTCTTGTCTAATTAGAGGCAATATGGTACAGAGGAAAAGGCCCTAAACTTGACCTCATATTTACTCAGTTATTTATTCAGCAAATATCTATTGAGTGCCTACTATACTTAAGCAGTAGATATACAGTGCTGAAAAAACCCAGATTTGATCTTTGTCTTCTGTAGTGTTAACATCTAGTGGGAGAAATAATTTGATAATTATAAAAATATAATCATAATACTCTCTGTGATCTGTATTCTGAAAAGTGTTACCCAAAAGAAATATAGTACAAGCAACACATGTAATTTAGAATTTTCAACCAGATGTGGGTGGTGTGTGTCTGTAATCTCAGCACTGAGGAGACTGAGGCAGGGGATTTGCCAAGAGTTCGAGGCCAACTGGACTACATAGTGAGACTCTGTCTCAAAAAACCAAAAACATTTTTTAAAAAAATTTCTAGTAGCTCCATTTAACTCTTAATAGTTCAAAAGTAAAAAGAAAGAAATGAAATTAATTTCATAATTCTAACTCTTTAGATCTGAAATATTATTTCAACATTTTGCATTGCAAAAGTGAGATGTTTTGTATTCTTTTTCTTGAAGCAAATCTTTGAAATCTTTGGACTAGCTCAGTAGTGCTCAGTAATCACAGATAGATAGTGTTACTATATTGGACAGCATAGTGTATACTCAGCTTTACAGACTAGTCTGTGATGTTGGACAAACTGTTTTCCTTCTCTAGAACTCTTATTTTTGCTGGTGTGGTGGCTCACAGGTAATCCCAGCACTTGGGAGGCTAAGGAAGGAACATCATGAATTAGAGGCCAGCCTGCACAACATACTGAGTTCAAGCCTGACATAGACTACATAGTGAGATTCTGTCTCAAAAGACTAAGAAAGGAAGAAAGGATGGATTGATTCAAACTTGCCTTTCTTGTAGCAGCTAAATGTGGACCCTTCCACACATGAAGGGAAGTGGGACCTTGTGAGGTGCTCTATAAATAATTTCTGTCTTGCCAGGTACAGTACTACATGCCTGTAATTCCATCACTTTGGAAAACTGAGGCAGGAACATCGCAAGTTCAAGTCTCACCTGGGTAACTTAGTGAGATCCTGCCTCAAAATAAAATAATAAAGACTGAATGAATGTATGTTACTGCAAAAGGCCCTGCACTCAATCCCCAATACTACAGAAAAAGCAAAAACCAAAAACCAAAAAATGGCCTTTATCTGGGTGTGCTTATGGATATGGATATATGTGTGTGCATGCATGTGTGTATTTTTGTGTATGTGTAAGTTATATGTTATATAAATTATATATGTTATATAATATAAATTTTATATAAGTTATGTAAATATATGACTATATTAATTATACGTAAATTATATGATATATAAGTATATATAACAATTCATCAAACTACACTTCAGATTGATGAACTTTATAGTGTATGTTCTACTTCAGTAAGATTTGTCTTTTAAATAAATAAGGTCACTTCCAGTTTTTCAATTTAGTGCCCTTTACTGCAAGCATTCCTTCATGAAAATGTGTGATGCAAAAAATACAAATAACTAGTAACTGTCTTCTTCCCATCCAGGATGTGTCTAGTCCGAATGAAGCAGGAAGGCCGGAGTGGGAAATATATGTGTCGTATCATAGTTCATTTTATGTGGGAAGATGTTGAGCAGCGTGGTAGAGTCATGGGGGTAAGTGCTTTTTTATTTTTTATTTTTTGGCAACAAGGTCTCGCTGTGTAGTTCAGGTTGATCTTGAACTCACTATGTACCCCATACTGGCCTCCAACTCATGATGATTCTCTTGCCCTCATGCGTCAGCCTTCCAAGTGCTGGGATTGCAGGCATGCACAACCACACCCAATTTGCTATCAGATACTTGATCTGGACAGTTCTGCTAACAGACCGCTTCACTTGAGTTTGGGGTTTTTCTGCTTTAGAGTAGCCTTGCCTTTGGATTTCTTTGAAATGCTGCCTAATGTCAAGGGGCAGCTTAGCGGTAGTCACTTTTTCTATCTCTGTGGAAAGCGACACACCACAGATACTTTGTATGTTTTTATAAATTATTGTGGTTCATCAGTGTGGGGATGCACTGCAGAAATGGTAGGGGGGGGGTGGAATTGGTAAATAGAGGGAAGCAAGTATTAAGCCAGTTTAAGGACACTTTTTCTGGCACTTACTTAGTATTAGTCTTCCTCTAAATTCTGATGGAAAGATCCTGAGCCGGGCGTGGTGGTGCACGCCTCTAATCCCAGCACTCGGGAGGCTGAGGTAGGTGGAGCGTTGTGAGTTCGAGGCTGGCTTGGGCTACAACGCGAGCACAAGGCTGGCCTGAGCTACATAGTGCAACCCTGCCTCAAAAAACTAGGGCTGGGAGTTTGGCTCAGTGGATTAAGTGCCTGTCTGGCAGGTGTGAGGTTGTGAGTTTAATCCCCGGTGCCGCAAAAAAAAAAAAAAAAAAATCCTGATACTGGGACTATACTGTCTTCAGGAACTGAAAAGCAGGCTACTCGATCACTAGAAAACTTTGGCAAAATACTCACTGAAAATGTACATTTAACAGCCTGAGAAAGGAGAATGCTTGTATGTTACATAGAATGTGATGACAATAGAAAAAGGAAACCAAAACATTGGAAGTAGGTTATGTAAACAGTAATCTTCTTTTGTGTATTTTGAGTGTCTGGCTCATGTTTTAGTACCTTGTAGTTCCTTGTTTCCCATTTCATTGCCTCCAGCTTGCAAGCATCCAAAGTAGAACCATCTGGGTCATGAAGTGGGTTAATTTAGCTTCTTTCATATCAGAGCGAAGTTCTTCTGTAGCCTGAGAAGTAAACAAAGTTTATAAATGTGTTATAAAAGTCACACATGTCAGAGAATAAAAACCAAATGGTGAAAAGCATTTAATGTGAAAAAAAGTGTCTTTCCTAGCCTAACTCCTAGAAATAACCATTGTTTGTAATTGATGTATATCTTTCTAGTGTTCTCTATATAAATATATAAATGTGTATTCTTAAAAACATAGATGGACTTATGCCATTCACACTATTCTGAGTCTTGACTTTTTTCACGTAATATGTGTTAGATATGTTTTAACATTATAATTATTTTTTGAACTTAATATATTTTAATTAAGGTTGAAATCTCTTTAATCATCAATTTCAATTCTGGGCATTTTCTCCTTCCAAAAAATAACCAGCTTCCACTTGTGTGTATCTCACAACTCTGCTAGGCTATCTGTAGAAAATAGGTAGTATTGGATTTTGTGTATTTACAGTGTCATTCTTTATGTACTCACATGCAACTTCCTTTTCACTCAGCAATGTCTTGGAGGTCTTTCTATGCTGCACAGAAATTCTTCAATCATGTTTTACTTTTATTATAATTATTTTCACACACTCCTGTGCTATTGGCTATTGTTATCGGTCACTTTATATGCAAAGTTACAGTCTTTGAGATTATATCATGAAGGTGATGGTCATCTCTTGGGAACCCCAGGTTGAGGGTTTTTCGGATTCTCATGTCTTTGAAGGAACTGCATGTATAGGTTTTGAGTATCTTCATGGACATTCACATCCCGTTCTTTGGGACAATAGACCATTGGAATTTCTATTTATTATAGGAAAATTATAGTACATATAAAAGTTCTACCTGTTATCATCATCATCACCACTACCACTGTTACCGTTATCCATTTTGGAGTCAATATTGAACTCTTTTTAATTTCCTCTTTGGTTCATTTGCTGTCATGCTTACCATCTGTCTTAGCTACCCAGAGTGAGATCAGCAGCCTTTCAGTTATTCATCCAACTGAGTGTTCCACATATGCTTAGTACTTATGACCCAATTCTGTGGTAGCACACAGTGGACACAGGGTGATGTTGGACTTCTCAAATCATGCCATTTTATGATTACCAGTGGTATCCTTTGCCCAAAGGCTTGACTGACTGCCAAGCAGTTAATGCACCAGCAGCTTTTCTATTAGTGAACCTGTTTTTCTTATCACTGTTTACTAAACTCTGCTGGAAGTTGGGCCACTAGAGCCATGTGGGCCACAGCTGTCTCATCCTGAATAGTTTACTAAGCCATAAATTGCTGACTCCTAGACCACAGGAGTCTTATAATTGTCCCTCTGCCTCCCTCCTGAATTTCCTTCTAGACCTCTATATACTCCGTATCCAACATTCAACACTTTGGGCCTTCTCCTGTGTTACTTTGTATTTATGTCTCTTCTACTTAACTGGAAGCTTTATATAAGAAGGAAACTGTCTTAATTAATTTTTTACTTATGCAGTAAACATTGAATAAATAAGTGCTTGTCAAGTGGTTGAGTAAATTGAACTTCAGCCTCTAAAATTCTTTTGATTTTTTTTTTTTTTCGGGTATCAGGAATTGAACTCAGGACCTTGCACTTGGCAGACAGGTGCTGTGCCACTGAGCTATATTCCCAGCCTCTGTAATTCTTTTTAAAAGCTAGCTTATTTATCAGATAAATCATACTTGATTAGTTTTGTGGTCCAAATGTACATCAATGGAACACTGCAGGAATTACTCCCCCCACCATTTTATACAGCCATTTTTTTCCTCTCTGAATTGTTGTATTTTATTTTATTTATTATTTATTTTTTTGTGGCACTGGGGATCGGACTCACAACTTCACACCTGCCAGGCAGGTGCTTAAGCCACTGAGCCAAACTCCCGGCCCTAGTTTTTTGAGACAGGGTTGCACTGTGTAGTTCAGGCCGGCCTTGTGCTCACCTTGTAGCCCAAGCCGGCCTCAAACTCACAAGGCTTCTCCTACCTCAGCCTCCGGAGTGCTGGGATTAAAGGCGTGTGCCACCACATCCAGTTTTGAATTGTTGTATTTTAAATCAGTGTTGCTCAGATTTTAATGTACCTAAGGTTCACCTGAGGATTTTGTTCAAATTCTTCAGTAGGCTTAAGGGTGGGGCCAGAAGCTACAGTGCTAAACAGTTACCAGGTGATAGCAGTGTTTTTAAGGGCAGAGGGGAAGGGCAGACTCCTTTCCCCACCCTCCACAGGGCTGAGCACCCAACCTGGGGCTTTGTGCATGCTCAAAAGGCGCTGTCATTGAGCCGTGCTCCCAGCCTGCAACTATACTTGAATAGCAAGGTTTTAGTGATTCCCCTAGTACAGGATCTCAATTTTCCCTCATGAAGAGAAATGCCCAGGGTCTGGTTAGTTATAAAGACTATAAATAAAGATAATGACTTTAAAATAATAGAAATTTAGAAGAGTTGGGGAATTACTATTATTTTTCTACTATAATAGACTTAATCTTCTCTTTCAGCCTCATAGTATAAACAGACACCGTATAGGTATATTAACCACTTTTAAGTTTGTTTGTGTATGTGCATGCTTGTGCGTATATAGGGTATTTTAGTCTTTTGTGTGTGTACAACCTGAAGAAATGGGACATGTAACTGGACAAAAATGGGCAGTGTGGAGCAGTTTCTTTATTAAAACAAAACAAAAACAGGTGGTGTATGGGAGGGGCTAACTACATGATTTCCAAGTTTCTTTTCAGCTTTGAAAACCTATGATTTGAAGGTGGTAATTTGCAAATCTGTCTCTGTGTTATTTGGCATCCCAGGTGTACTTTTGTAAGAAAATGCATATAAAAAGTAAAATTTATGAAGCCAATTAATGCACTGGTGATTTTTCTTATGCCAAAGAGTTCTTATAAGCCATTACTTTGATTGGATTGGTGAGGGGAAGATGAAAAACCAAGAGTGCCACTTGGGAATTGATAATAAATCAGAAATTTGAATCAAGAATGCCATTGGAATTAGAATTCTAGTGGAGAACTATTTTGATGAGTGTTCTAGTCTATAGGTGGGAAGAGTTTCATTTTATGAAAGTTTGCTTTTTAGGAGTCCAGCTATTGTGAAAAATGGGGCAGACTCCATATATCATCAGTGAAGCTGGTACAAAAAGCAAGTGTTAAATTTGAAGTTACAAAATCACATCAATAATTTAGAGGGTTCTGACTTTAAAAAATATTATTTGGGATTTAAATCTATAAAGTAGCTGTGGAAATAAAGTTCATTATATCACCTCATCTGGTCTTGTTTTATTTCATTAGCTGGTTCTTAAAAAACCTTTGTGAACTGAGTTGCAGCTGAAGAGGTTGGAGACCATTTTTCCTTGGGCCCTTGCCGCACTCCTGAGTGTTGGTAAGAGTAAGAACTAAGACTTGACACAGCTGTAAAAACAGACAGCGCCTTTGGCCTCAGCACTTTCTCCTGGTGCAGGCAGATTTCAGATGTAAATTTCACTCTCTGCCTCTCCTAATGAAGTAAGTTTCTTTTGCTGGGTTTGCAGCCAGGTGTGTCCAGTCTTGTGGCTAACTGGGTGCTTTACTTAATTTTTCCACTTGTGACATTTCAACCAAACTTAAAAAACAAACATAAAAATTAGCTCAAGGCAGTGGCTCAAAGTGTTAATGGTAACCTTAGACTGGCTAAGCGACTTCCTCTCAGTTCTGCTCTGCCAGACATCTCCACCTTGTGGCTTACAATGAACAGGTTTAAGCTTTCCGAGTTGTGGAGACAGAGGTGGGGAGGGGTGGGGGTGGCTGTAGTTAAGAGATTGCAGTCCATCCTTTATCAGTGCTACCTGGCATGCCTGATGGATGCCTCAGCAAGACTTCAGACGATTTCTTGCTAGTAGTATTCCAGAATAAGAAAGGTCCTCCTGTTACCTCCTGGTTGCTTGCTCTCTGTTCTAGAGCTGCGTGATGGGGTGGTGCAGGGGGAAGAAGTGGTAGAGCTGTGGGCCCAAATGGACTCCTTTGTGAACTACTTTGCTTTTCAGAACTGTTTTTTTTTGCATTGCAGGGTCCTGTGTGATCACACTACAGACTACCTCTCCAAACTCATTTTCCCTCATTCTTGAACCTTAAATATGTGAAATCTTCTAGCATATGTGCCTGGCACTTAGTAAGCACTCACTAAACATCACATTCCATCCTTGTTTCACATACTTTTCCCTTCAGCCAAGCTGAATGCCTTACGGTTCCTGTCTTGTGTTTTTCCTCATTTGGTGCATACAGCTAGATTGCTGTAACACTCCAACCCTAGAACCTTCATCAAATAGGAAGCCAATCCCAGTTTCCCTAGGTGAAGTACTGTAACTTAGACGTACCCTTCTTCAGGCCTTTTACACTTTTCTATTTTCTATAATGGTTACTCGGTTTGTTGACTGTCTTCCAGGTGAATTCCTAGAGAGATCCCATGTATCCTCCTTTGTATTTTCCAAAGTGCCTGTAATTGTCCCTTGCTGAATAGGTGCCCAGTAAATATCTAAAGAATGAAAGAAGACAGTTCAAGGGGCCAGAATAAAGTATTGGAAAAAACAGAGCAGGAAGATGGCTTTTTTTAATTGAGGATATGTGTTTACTGTGTTAGTCTTAAATATTGGGAGAAAAAGAAATGAGAAATAATTTCCTCTACTGTCAGTTTTTATGTTTCTTGTTTCATGCTTTCCCGTTTTCTAATGGTGTTATTTTATTAAAAAACAATTTATACATGAGAGAGTATTTTGTATTTCTAAACAAAGGCTTTAAATCTTAGCAATGGCATAAGTTTTCAAGAAATTTTCTTCCAAGTCTCAGAAATTTTCCTTCTATCTCCCCCTCCCCCATAAAAATCTTCAAACAGGGTTAGGTATATAGCTCAGTGGTAGAGCACTTGTCTAGCATGCGTAGACCCTGGGTTCTAACCCACACATCATAAAAACAAACAAAAACAAAAAAAACTCCTATTTTACTATGAGGTCAAAATTTTGCTATGCTTTTCATCTCAGGTTAGAACTGAAATTCAGTGTCAAAGGTTTTGTTTTTAAAGACAGCCATGTTAAAAATACAGTTTTTGTGGTCATAGATATGAATGGTGTGAGTGTAAATAAAGAACAGTCCCTTGGGCTGGAGGCCATGGAAATAAGAATATGTGTTTGTTCTCATGTATCAATAGTTCTTTTGAAAGTGCTTCAATGACCTGAGCAGTTGGAGTGGATACTGTTATTAGGTGAGAGAAGGCTAACTTCTTAGAAGGCAGAGTAATTCCATTTTGAGATTGGCTGAGGAATTTAAAATGAGTCCAACTGAAGATGTACTTCTAGTGGAGGCATTCCTTTTTCTCTACAAGTTTCCTAGGCACTAAGAAGTGACAGAGAATACAGAGGTGGTGTTTAGGCAGTTTTCCAACTGACCTAGGTCTATACAGCCACGACACCAGTCTGGTGGCTGAGTTGCCTGTTCTTCTGAGTGCCTCACAGTGCTCCATTTCAGGAGGTGTCTCTGAAAGAGAAGTGATACACCTTTCTGCATTTGAAATGAATCGTGGCATGAAACCCTGCATGCACTTGATCACTTATCTCTTAGGACTGTTTTTACCTTCAGTTACAGATTGTGAGTTTTCTGAAATCTAATTTATCTTTGTATTCCTACTGCTCCTGAAATGAAGCTTTACCATGTAATAGGCCTTCAGTCAGTGTTTCTTGACTAAACAAGTAAATGAGAGACTTCTGATGTCTTTAGTTCACTCACTGTAGAGAAAGAAAGTGACCCAATTCCATTTTTCAAAGCCCTGGCTGCCTCAGGGCATACTTGCTGTCTTGCCTTTGCATAATGTCTCCAAATGCTCTAGTTCAACTCATCCTGAACAGGTGCCCTTTTCAACCCCTCCAGCAGAACTTAGAGTTGAATGCACAGGAGACTGGACACAGCTAAAGCCATTTTCCAATTTACCTTTAGGGATCACTCTTGTTTCTCACTCAGGAGGCAGGAGACAGATAGCTCCATGAAACTCTTCCTGTCTTGCTTTTGATGTCATCACCATTGGTCCAGGCCCCACAAACTGGAATTCCTACGGCCATTCTGTGCCTTTCCCTCATCTGCATACAGCGTATTTCCAAGGTTTATCTTCTGTTCTGTGGCCATTTTAATCATCATCTCTCCTTTAGTATGAGTAGTTTCTGAAGGAATTCTTAGCTATTCCTTACTCTAGGGAACTAGATAGCTGCCAGAGACTTTCTTTCTAAATCCCACATCTGAGCATGTTCCTCTTATGTTAGAAACCTCTGAGGTTTCGCATCACATATAGGACACATTTCAACTTAGCTGGGTGTGGTGTCGCACGTCTTTAATCCCAGCACTTGGGAGGCTGAGGTGGGCGGAGCGTTGTGAGTTCAGGGCCAGTTTGGGCTACAACGTGAGCGCAAAGCCGGCCTGAGCTACATAGTGCGACCCTGCCTCAAAAAACTAGGGCTGGGAGGTTGGCTCAGTGGCTTACGTACCAGTCTAGCAGGTGCGAGGTTGTGAGTTCGATCCCCGGTGCCGCAAAAATAAATAAATTAATTAAATAAAATAAAATAAACTTCATGGCAATATATACAGAACCCTTTATAGATATATAGAACGTGTGTGTTCTTAGAAGATACATGCTGAAGTATTTAGAGACCCAATATTCTGATGCCTGCAATTTCAAATGGCTTCACAAAGAAGAGAGAAATATATGAATATACAGTGATAAAGTGAATATCATAGAATACTATATTAACATTTGTGAATGTTAAGGTTAGACAAGTTTTTGTTATATTATTATTACATCTTTTTTAAAAAACTGGAGGGCAATAGTCACACACTGGCTGTAGGCCACCTTTCTGGTCAAATCAACAAATGATTACCCCCTCACAAAGTGTTGGAAAAGAGGAAAAAAATGTTTGCATGCACACACAAATAGCTGTTCTACTCATGCCAAACTTGTACGAGAGCTGGGTATGCCCTGGTGTGCCGTGACTTCTAGACTTTTAGGCTTCTAGACTTTTGTTTACGCTATTCTCTCTGGCTAAACGGGTCTCAGCCCCATCTCCTCTGCTCATGGTACTATACAACACAGCTGGATAGTACTACTCCCAAGATATTTTTCCCAGCCCTTACATGTAATGTTAGTATATTTGGCCATCCCTTCTCTGTACTGCTGCATCAGTGTGTACAAACTTCTGAGATAGAACTTACAATTGTGTGCTGTAATTGTTGGTTTATGTGGCTCATTTACATTGGATGGGATGAGCATTCTGGGTTCCTTGGTGTTTTATACAGTGTGCCTAATGTAATCATTACATAAATTCTTGCTGGGTGAACATAGGAACTTCATTGTTAGCATCTGGCTAGCATTATCTCTCAAATACTGAATTCATGATCTTCTCTGATCATACCTGGATTTAATTTCTCTGGCTCTTCCTCCCCACAAAAAGCTTTATTTTTCTCTCCCTGCCCTGCCTCATGGATTCCCTTGCCCTTTTATCAGTACTTTTAAGCTTTACAGTGTTAGATTGGGAGCCTGTGTGTATGTATGTGTGTATTCTAGTACTGCTGGTTGAGTGTATGCCCTTCACAGAGAGCTACATATTTACCTTTATTTATTTATTTATTGTCTTTTTGAGACAGGATCTTGCTATGCAGTTCAGGCTGGCCTTGGGCTCACTTTGTATCCCAGGCTGATCTCAAACTTGTAGCGATCCTCCTGCCTCAGCCTCCCAAGTGCTGGAATTGCAGGAGTATGCCACCATGCCCAGCTATTTACCTACCCCTTTGTAATTTTGTTTTTCTCTTGAGACAGGGTCTTGCTAAGTAGTCCAGATTGGACTTGAATTTATCTTCCTGCCTCAGCCTCACAGAGTGCTGGGATTTCAGGCATGTACCACCATTTCTGGTGGCTTTACGGATTCTATAACTTTGGGATTCCCAATCTATGGAAGGATCTTGCAGATATGTGTATTTTGAAACATGGAAGACTGCTGCTGTGCAGGTTGAGTCCCATTGTTATTTCTGTGGTAAAGAAGTGGAGGCCCAGGCAAGCTCTTTGGTTTGCCCCAGGTCATCCAGCTAGAAAACAAAATGAGAACTACAATTCGTGCATGCGAATTCCAAGTTCTCCACAATGCCATCCCAAAATTAACCTCCTTTCCTGTTACCAAGGACCAAGAGGACAGCTTTTCTTGAATCTGGAGGCCTTCCATTTCTGAAGTCCATTCCCAGGTGTGAGGCTTCCCTTACTTGGAATTTCTAATCTAATGTGGCAAGGGTTTCCTACTCCACAGGACTAGTACAGATTAAAAGGAGAAAAAGGACAGATGAGAATGCTAGCAATGTTCTGAATTTATTTCTTTTTCCACTATTTAAAGTCTGACTGTCTCCACATCATCTGAATTTGCCTTCGTTGGTTTTACAATTATTTTTGAGAGACTTCTTGGTTGTGTTTTTTTAAGAGCAGAGGAACACGGAGACTGAACACTGGCACGGAGGGGCTGGGCCAGGAGACTAACAAAGACGACTTTATACAGAGCACGGCAAAGCCAATAAATGAATTCAGGAGACACCTAGATGTGTTTCTAGAGAAGGGCATGAGGGGGAGGGGTCTGTAGAAAATCAGAAAGGTGGAATTTAGATAAATTAAAATGGGGCGTCATGTTGGATAAGAGAACAGCCTCTTCCTGTGCCCACCATTGCCTCAGGTTTCTCATTCTAGTTAATTCAAAAGTTAAAACTAGTCCTTACCATGTACCCCACAGTAACCCTCCAGCCCTCTGACTCTTACTTAGGAAAAGAAGTCTGAAGGCTATTTTAACATGGTGTAGCTATGTTTGTTACTTTCATGCTACATCTGTTGGATGTTCCTGGGAAATCTTAAACTGGAAAGGAATCGTGACATAATGGTCTAGAGATT
The DNA here is from genome assembly GCA_004363535.1 of Dasyprocta punctata. Lineage (NCBI taxonomy): Eukaryota > Metazoa > Chordata > Mammalia > Rodentia > Dasyproctidae > Dasyprocta > Dasyprocta punctata. The sequence goes on from RJWM01005706.1 coordinate 40,273, forward strand.
CTCGAATTATGGTCCCAGCTTTAGTACCACTTGGGAATTTGTTAAGAGTGCAGGTTCCAGGGTCATACCCTGGATCTGCTGAGTCAGAGACTTTGGACATGAGACTCAACTGTTTTTGTAAGAGACTCTCAGTTTGAGAACCACCCCTTATAGTCTGACTTTTTCTTTTAACTAATGGAGAAACGGGGAGAGCAGCATATAAGTTAGAAGCCCACAGAAGAGGAGACTCGTTTCTTCTGATTGCCAGTTCTTACAGCTCTCCTGGTAAGAGGAACAGGGTGTGCACATGCGCTAATGCCATGTGAAAGTTGAGAATGTCAGCCTAATACAGAACAGAGCTCCACAGTATTATTAGTTAACATTTATTGAGTCTTCTGTCTTTGAGATGCACTTCACAAATACTACTTGAACTTTACATCTTACAACAGTCTTGCCTCTGAGATATAGTATATCTATTCCCATTTTACAGTTGAGGAAATTAAGGCTCAAAGAGATTAGTATGTTAATTACCTATATGGTGTAACAAACTTACTGGCTTAAAACAACAGAAATTATTATTCTCATAATTCTGGAGCCAAAATCAATTTTACTGGGCCAAAATTAGGTGTTGGCAGGGGCGTGCTCCTGGAGAGAATCTGTTCCTTCCTCCTTCCAGTTTATGGTGGCTGCTGACATTCCTTGACTTGTGGCTGCATCATTGCAATCTCTGTCTCCATCGTTTTCTCTTCTGTCTTGGTCATGTCTTCCTCCATCTCTCTGTCTCCTAAGGATATATGTGATGGAATTTATGGCCCACCCAGAAAATTAAAGCTAATCTCTTCATCTGAAGAGTTTTAATTTAGTTGGTTTTTTTTTTTTTTTTTTTTTTTTTAGGGGGTACTGAGGATTGAACTCACGACCTTACACTTGCTAGGCAGGCCCCTGTGCCGCTGAGCTAAACCCCTGGCTCAAGAGTTTAATTTAGGTTGGGCGTGGTATACGCCCATAAATCTCAACATTTGGGAGGCTGAGGCAGGAGGATCACTGTGAGTTTGAGGAAAACCTGGGCTACAAAGTGGATTCACAGCAAGCCTGAACGGCACAGCAAAACCCCGTCTCAAAAAAGACCGAAAAAAAAGAATTTAATGAAAGCTGCAAAAGTCTTTTTTACCATATAAAAGTAATATTTACAGATTCCAGGAATTAGGACATGGCTATCTTTTGCAATACCATTATTTATTTTAGCCTACTATGGCTAGGTAACTTATCCAGGCTTACAGAGTCAGTATGGCAGCCTGGAAGGGAATTCAAACCTGCTGGACTCCAGACTCTAGTTCCTACTCTTGATCAGTGTGTGCTGCCTGAAAAGGTCATAACTCTAAGCTGGGCATGGTGGTGCAAGCCTGTAATCCCAGCATTCGAGAAGCTGAAGCAGGAGGATCACCGAGAGGGAGACCAGCCTGGGCTACATAGTGAGTTCAAGGCCAGTCTGAACTACAAAGCGAGACCCTGTCTCCAGTCAATCAATCAGTCAATCAAAATAAAACTGGCTCTAGTGTTAGAATCAAGATTAACAAGTGTTGCTGTCTTCTCATTTCTGTAATAATTATATAATGTAGCACTGAACCTGTTGGTCCTTAAGCCTCTCATTTTACTGGTCCTGACTTCTCCAGTTAGATTATTAGCTCCTAGAGGATAAATACATATTATATTATATTCATTATATTACATTGTATACCATAGATAAACTATATACAGTATAATGTGTAAATATTAAAGATACAATTCATATAATATTCCTTGGGCCCACATACCCAGGCTTGGGTATGCAGAAAGAAAAGTACATTTTAAATGTACTTTTTAGCAAATTTACAATGTGATGCACCACCACCACTGTCTAATCCAGAACATTTTCATCACCTTAGAAGGAAACATTGTGCCCATTAGTAGCACTCCCCAGTCTCTCTTTCCGTAGTCCCTGCTAAATACTACTTTACTTTCCTATCTGTGTGAATTTATCTACTTGGCTTTTCATATGAGTGCAATATGTAATATGCAGCCTTTTATTTTGTCTCCTTTTCCTTAGCATAATGTTTTCAAGGTTCATTTATATTGTAGCATGTTTCAGTATTTCATTCCTTTTTACTGATAGTCTTTCGTTTGAATATACCACATTTTGTTAAGTATTAACATTTGGGTTGCTGCCACTTTTTGTCTTTTATGAATAATGCTGTTGTGCATATTTCTATAACAGTTTTTGTCAGAACATATGTTTTCAGATCTCTTGGGGATTTCTGGGTCCTGTGGTGACTGCATGTTACTCATGTTACTGCATGAGGTGCTCTTCTGTTATATCTTCTGTCAAGTGATTTGAATTTCCAGCGTTAGATTCCTCCTTCATTTGTTCATTATGAAATAGCATTCTTACAGTATGTAGTTTTAATCACATCCTCATCCTGCCACCAAATAAACATTTATACACACCATTGCAGACAGTAATAAGGAGAGACATGTAGTATAATGGGAGGAGTTCTGGCCAGCCTGGCCACTTTCTGGGTGAGCTTGAGTAAGTCAGATCACCTCACCTCTCTGGGGAAGTGAGTTAGATGATTTCTACATTCTCTTCCAGACTTAACATTCAGCAACTCTGTGAAAGTCTGAAAAGCTAGCCTTGTGTTAAATCCCAGAGCTTGTGTTCTGTTTTTTTAGCAGTTCATCATTCTCTGTCTGATTTCTGTTCCCAGACACAAACAAAGTTTTACCCATCTATTCATCCATTTTATTGTGGCCTGCTAGCTTCCAGGTACCGTGCTAAGCACTGAAGATAGAAGAATGACTGAGACATTCCCCATAACTCCCTAGACTAGTAGAAGATGAATATATAAGCAGATAATTGCAATAATAAGAAATTTCCATGTTTTGAAATTGCTGAGACTGCTCAGAGAAGAGCCCAGGGTCGATGACATGTGGTTTGCATCTTTCTGGATACTTAGGTGTTTACTGGAGAACAAGAGCATTCCAGGCGAAGGACCAGTGTGGATAAAGTCAGAGTGTTGTGAGAAGGGAGAGGACATTTGACTTTTTTGGCCTTTTTGTTTTGTTTTGTTTTGTTGAGATGGCATCTTCCTGAGTTACCCAGGTTGGCCTTGAATTTGCAGTTCTCCTGCCTCATTTTTTCCTGTTTTTTAAGGGTGTTTCACACTCAGATTTCTGAGTAAGGGTATTCATTGAGCAGTTAAGGAGACTTGGTCAAGATTTGGGTTTTCTTCATAGCACTGGCTCCATTTGGATTCTTGCAAATGCCGTCTTGTCCGTCTAAGGATTTTGGTTACATAAAATACGAGTATTCAGAATGTAAAGTTTTACCATATGATCAGCACAGTCCAAATTAAATTTCTAACGTTTGACTAGAAACATATATGGAAGGCTTTGTGTTTTCAACTGCCCCTTCCCAGCCCCCCAGCCTTCATGAGGAGTCATTGTACAGCTCTTTCCATGGTCACTGTTCTCTTCCCTTTTACTGGAGGGCAAAACTAGGGCAGAGAAATAATTTTTACTCACTTCTGAAAGGTTACAGTAATAAAGAAACTCTTGTTAACATCAGAGGACATTGCAGCCAAGAGTTTTCACAGTCTGGCATTGTTTATTTTACATGTAATTTGGAACCTTCTGCACTCTTAAAATACTGGCACAAAAATGTTTTAACTCTTGCAGCACCTCACTGTAGGCAGCAGCGGGGTGGTGTCAGTGGAGCAGCAGGGCTCTGGCGGGCCAATTGCCTTTTCCTGTTGGAAAAAGATGGTATAAGTGTGTATGCTTGCATTTGTGGGCATATGCACCTCTCTGCCTTGAGAATTAAGAACTTTCTGTGTCCTCATGAGCTTGCGTGCTTCCCTTCATCCAGCAGTGAGAATAGTGTAACAATCCTGCTTTCTTTTTTGCCATGACTGCCAGAAAGTACAGAGCTTCCTTATTTAGCTATTTTGATAGAATTATTCATTTTCCCCTTCCTCTGTCACACACACTTTATTATTTAACTCTTTCCTTTGACTTTTGTTTTGTTTGAGATGCGTCCTCTCTATGGGCCAAACTCTGCCAGGTGTTTTGTAGACATCATCTCATTTAGTCTTTGCAAATTACACTGACATACAGCTGAATACCGTGAGGCAAGAAAATTAAAACACTTGCCTATGGCCACTGTAGTAAATCAAAAGACCAGATCTGACAGATTTTAAAACTTTTGCTCTTTTGCCCATAACATAAACTTTTTACTTTAAGCCAATTTGAACCTTTTTTTGAAAGTAGATAGAGTTTAAATAATAATGAGTGAGCAAATGAATGAACTAACCTCTCAGTTGATAGAAACAGAAGTTATTTATCTTAAAGGAAATAATTAGTAGTTGACCCAGTCAAAGGGTTTTTGTTGCTATTAGGTTGAAATGAAGATTGATAGACAATTACAGAGGATGCCATAAGTTAAACAGGAAGAATACTAGACTTGGGATTAGGCTTCCTTAGTTCTAGGCTCAACTTTGCTCTTGAAGTTCTTTCCCCATCTCAGATCCTGTAGGCTTAAAATAGCGCTATTTATTAACCTGGCCCTTGCTAAGACCCAGGCATTCCTCATGGCTGGCCATGTTCTCTGTAACCTGTCTGACCTGAGGACTGTGGCCTGCTGCCCCATAAGCTCTTCTTCCTCTGTCTGACTCTTTCTTCCTTATCCTTCAAAATGGAGCTTTGGCAAAACAGGCAGAGCTTACCACCACCAGGTGAGATCTGCAGGGTTGTCACCCAGCTGTGCCCTTCTTCAGGGATCTCCAGCAGAGGGCTCCTTCCCCTGCAGGATTTTGGTCTGAGCAAAGGACATAGTGAGTGCTGCATATACACAGTGGCCACCATGCCTGCTCCTGCAGGCTGAAGAACTTTCTGTTAAAGCCAAACAGGATCCTGTACCTTCAAGTGCTGATCCATTTTCAGTGCCCACTAAAGGAACAAGAAAGACTCAGGACTTTCAACTCTTCTTTGCCTAGACAGAGCTCTGTTCTCTTTTGGAACATATACCTGCCCTGTGCTTCTTAATCTGCAGGTTTTGTCTCTGTGGTGGATCCAGATTAATACATGCATATACAATTCTGGATCAGGGAAACAGGCCATTCTCCCCCAAATCTAGTGAAGACTCCTGTGAGTTTTTGTATTCTGCCTCCAAGATATGGGCATTTAGGGCTAGAAAGTCCAGAAGCCAGCTCCCAGTTTAAAAAGCATTCCCAGCTGGGTGTGGTGGCGCATGCCTTTAATCCCAGCACTCGGGAGGCTGAGCGTTGTGAGTTCGTGGCTGGCTTGGGCTACAATGTGAGTGCAAGGCTGACCTGAGCTACGTAGTGCTACGTAGTGCGACCCTGCATCAAAAAACTAGGGCCGGGAGTTTGGCTCAGTGGCTTAAGTGCCTGTCTGGCAGGTGTGAGGTTGTGAGTTGGATCCCCAGTGCCGCAAAAAATAAATAAATAAATAAAGTAAATAAAAAATCAAAAGTAGTCCCTTCCTATCACATGGACTTGTAGACACACAGACCTTGGGTCTTATCTTACCTCTGCCACATTGCAGCCTTGAGGCTCTGGGCAAATGTTTTTACTTCTTCCTGCCTCCATTTTTTCCTTTATGTCATAACAATATGACTTGGCACATATTGGGCACTGATAAATAGGAGCTCTTAGGGCCTGCACATGAACTTTTTCAGTAGGATGTATCTGTATTTACATCTGTATCTACATATCTTTCATGCCTCACTAGACTCTGGCTTTCTGTAGGACAGAGATTTTGCCTTGTATCGTTCTATCTCCTGATCAGCCTAGGCTAGGTCAGGCACATAGCAGGCATGCAGCTGATAATTGGCTCTAACACAGCAGGACAGGGCAGGCTGGCCATGCATTCCCTAGTTTCTCCATGTGTACCTGGGGAAAAGTAACCCCTTATTTTGGAGCCTTTGAGAACACTTTTAAAACGATATGTTTGAAGTGTTTAAAGCTCTTTGAAAGGAAGGTACTGGGGAAATTAATGGTGTTTTTGCTGTTCTTGGGAAAGCCCCTTTTGGTTCCCAGTGAATAAGTTAGTGGAGTGAGTTTTCTAACACCTCCTACTCAACTCTCTTCACTGTCATTTTTTTTTTTTAATAACTGTTTGGCGTAATACTTCTTTGCTAATGACTTATAAAGATATATATTTTTGGTCTTGGACTTTTGACTCCTTCCCAAGAGAAAAATTTCTATCGGAATAATTAAAGGTAAAGTGTGTGTTGCTCTTTTTCTAGTCCTTGGGCAGTCGAGCTGCTTGCTGGGTTTAAGAATCAACAGTCTCATGATATGTGCGTGACTTTGGGGGAAGTGAAAGATGGTTCCTATTAAGCACTCATTGGCCTTCTAGATGTCTCCCATTCTACTTCTTTTCAACCCCGTTCTATCCCCTTTGGCTTTCAAATGAAACCTGTTGTCTTTGGCATCTTGAGTATAGATATTTATGTCTATTTCCCCTGTCTTTCAAAGACAGAAAGTATTTATCATCTGCTGTGCTTTAAAAATCCAAGATGTGTTACCTGCCAAAGAAGAACCTCTTGAGAAAGGAGGGTTCGCCTTCCCTCTTTCTCGTGCAGCACAGTGGTTCAGAGCAGTGATGTATGGAGCTTTTCATTCTCCTTCCCTCATGAGCCCAGATACCCTACACTGTCATGAAGAGCTCATTCAGTGCCTGTTGTATAGGGCATTGCCTGTGGATACAGAACAGACCAAAATATGGTCTTGTCCTCCTCCAGAAATTTATGGTGAAGCCTCCACTAAGCATCCCTGGTTATGCTCCTAAGCAGTGTCTTCTCCTTTCATATCAGGTTTTCCCAGCTTTTAGCAGCAGCAGACTGCCAGCCTGTCCCCACATTTACCTACCAGACACAGCATGGTATATAAATTGCTTGTTTTAGGAACCTTGAATGACAGGATTAGGGTATATCACCAAATTACCATCTGTCAGTCTATATATTTTTTATTTTGCTTCCAATGTCCCCTCCTTCCTTTTCTAGAACTGTCTCTTGTGTACACCCATAGCCTCAACAGTTAGAAAGAACAGTGGTCACTGCATGGTTTGCATTAAATACACATTTGATGAACGTATTATAGAACATTTTCCTCTAGTTCCAATAGCATTATTAATTTGTAGGAGTCTACAAAGGATTGTCTCATTCATTTATTTAAGGGACATTTTTGTTCCTCACCACATGCTAATCTCTAAATGCTGTTAATAGAGTTTATCTGAGGGAAGTGATTTCACAAGTTTTACAGTCTAGTTTATGCCAGGAGAAAAATGTCGAATCTTTCCTAGGTTCAGTTCCAACTAACTAGATGAACAAGTAAGATACAAGTTTACCTGCTGTTTTGTTTTTGCTTTCGTTGTTGGCTACAGCAGGGCTGAGTGTGAAGGGAGGATGGGGCCAGAAACTAGGCAAGCTCCAACTGCCAAGGAGAGGGATTGAGACCTCGAGGCCCCCACCCTCATGCGAGGGGTTGGGGTCAGGGCTGGGTTTGTAATCTACTTTCCAAGGCACTGTCACAAAGGGGTTGAGGGAGCTTGAGCACAAAAGCCAGATTGTTTGGACTCAGATCCCACCCTACCCATGCGACCTTGGGTAAAGTACTTAATCTCTGTGCCTCAGATTCCTCTGTATGAAACAGAGTAACTGTAATTCCCATCTTCCATTCTGCAGCATTGTGAGGGTTAAGTGAATTAAGTATGTGAGGCTGTTCAAGTAGTGCCTGAGTTAGATAAATATTCATTGCAATTAATTCTATTATTATTAAGCATTTTCCCCTCACATTAATGTAAAAAGAAAAAGGAAAGACAGACTTGTATAGTTTTGATGGAAAAACTAAGGCTTAGAATAATTTGATTTCCAGAGTCACAAAATGGGGAGATGGTTCCTAAGGCCTAAAGCTATACTTAAAACTCCAGGGCGTTTCTTAGGCCTGAGTTGGAACTTGAATACACACCCCTAAAGAGATGTATATAATGGACGCAGCGTTCTAGCAGAGTTTTCGCTTCCCTTTGGATAAAATGCCCTTTTAAGAATGTTTTACTGAAGAAAAGGACAAAAAAGGAGCATTATCCTTAGAAATGAAGCATTCTCAGCGCTCACAATGACAAGTGTCAGTTCCATAACGGGCATGTACATTCCTCCTTGGCTCCCTACCATCTCTTGTGAAATAATCTTATCTCTGCTACTCAGGCTCCAGTTCAGCCATTTACAGGACTGTTTTTTTTTGGTCTTTTTGAGACAAGATCTTGCTGTGCAATTCAGACTGGCCTTGAGCTCACTTTGCAGCCCAGACTGGTTTTGAATTTGCAACATCTTCCTGCCTCAGCCTCCCAAGTGCTAGGATTACAGGCATGTACCACCACGCCCAGCCTTTTTTTTTTTTTTTTTTTTTTTTTTTTTTTTGTCTCTTTGAGACAGGGTCTCACTATGCAGTTCAGGCTGGCTTTGAGTTCACTTTGTAGCCAAGGCTTGTCTCGAACTCACAATCGATCCTTCTGCCTCAGCCTCCCAGGTGCTGGGATTACAGGCATGTGCCACCATGCCCAGCCCTCAGGACACTTTTACAAAATCCTAGAAGCTATCAATTTGAATACCAAGTATGTCTGAGCTTTAAAAGAATGTTGTCCCAACATTCAGAAGGCTGAGGTAGGAGACACACTGGAACGTGGGAGTTTCAGACCAGCAGCTTAAGACCAGTTTAAACAGCACAGCAAGATTCCATCTCAGGTAAACAAACCCAAACAAAAAAGAATATTGAAGTAAAAGTCAGAAGGTTTTTCTGGGCATTTACTAGCTCAGTGATAATTAGCCAAGCCATATGACTTTTGTTTTGTTTTGTTTTGTTTTAATGTGACTTTTCTGAGCCTTTATTTCCTCATCTCTACAGAGGGAACCACCACTGGCTCAGTATTTTGGAAACTATGTCTCTGAGAGTAAGCAGTGAGGCTACTGCAGTGAAAGACAAGCCTGGAGGGCAATGGCAATGTCTGCCTTACTGATCTACTTTTCCTGGGTGGAGTCAGCAATTCACCTGGGCGATTTGGTTCATTGTCTTGACTCTCCATCCTTCATTCCCTTTGCTGAAGAAGAAGGCAGGGTACTTAGATGAAGGGCCTAGGAACCTCAGTGTGGGAAGGAGCTAGATTTCTCTGAGAAAATGTTGCCATCCAGGGGTTGTGTATCTGTTTTAGGATCTCTGACAGGTAGGACACTAGAGCCAGTGATCTCAGTATTGCCTTTAGGTTTTCTAGGTTGGTTAGGTCCTTAGCATCCATGACAAGTGGCATTGTCTCAGCTTCATTAGCAGAGAACTGGATAACTTGTTGATTATTTAACTTATATGTCTGTGTGTTTGAGGTGGCTGGTAGAGATGGGGAACAGGCAGCCTGTAGTTTTCTACTGTACTCAGTCGGCCTGCATTTAATACAAAATCTTTTAAAAAAGAGAAATTGTGCCTGTAGCTTTTCTGTAGTCATAAATGCAGTTGGAGGCTCGGAATGCAGTTAGGAATCTGCTAAAGTCTCTGGGAATCCTAGTGTGCCAGCATCTTCTCCCCAACAGGAATCAGACCTCATGGGTGCAGGTAGAACACAGAGGACTGAAAGGATGACATACACTGACAGAGTGAAGAAATTACTGAAGAGGAGGCACAGGTTTCTAGGTTCTTCTGTCCTACACCCCTTCTCCCCTGGGGACACCTGCTGGGCTTAAACCAAATACACATTCTTGCTCATATTACAACTTATCCAAGTAAGATTTTCCATTACCACACAACATAGGAGACGTTAAGGGCGCAGTGTTTGCTAAAACCTTCAAGACTGATTGTCTTCACTCATGCTGCTCGGGTCAGGAAGTCTTCAGTGTATGATTGCATTAAAGTGTTGCATTCTTCCTCCACCTTCTCTCTTTGCTTTCTTCAATGAGGTCTGATTATGTGCAAGTCACAGCCTCACTTTTCTCCTCCATATTCACATGATAACTGATCCTCTTCTTCCTGGTGTAGACATTTCTTTGAACAAATTTCTTCTTTATTCCCGTGACCACTTGGGTTGACTCAGTTTCTTATTGACTCTCATCTAGACTATTGCACAATCTCTGCTAGGGTTTGGCTTCTGCTCTTTCCCTCCAGCTCTAGGGCCTGTACTTGTAAGGTTACTTTTGGCAAGTAAATCTGTCCATGTAAGTTCCCTGTTCTTAGAACCCTTCCTTGTCTTCACTCATGTGGCATTTAGAGTCATTTATAGATAGCACAAACTGCCTTTTGGACTCTGCCTTCTGCTTCTGTCCACCATGAAATCTTTAGGACAGACTTTCTTCTGAAAATGCTGTACCTGTTCCCTTTTTTGTGGCTTTGCATGCACCACTTTTTTTTCCACTCTTCAGCACATATTGCAATACCTAAAATTAATAGGCACTCAATACATGCTTATCAAACATGTACCAGGCTATGCTGGATTGTGCACCCCAGACAGGCTGGCGGTGATTTAACAAGGAACATGAGTTGCTTCATGGTACTGCTGTGCAGACTGAGTGTCATAAGAGAGGCTCTAATATGTGCATGGTTAATTGCAGCTTGAAATACCTGGCGGGGAAGAATGATTTGTAATAGAAATTTTCTTATTGTGATAAAGTGTACATTACATTATTTATCTTTTTAACCATTTGTAAATATACAGTTCAGTGGCATTAAGTACATTCACAGTGTTGCATAGCCCTCATCACTATCTAGACTTAAGACTTTTTCCTCATTCCCATTAAATAATAACTGCCCAACTTCGCCCTCTCCTCAGCCCCAGGGAACCGCTATTCTACTTTCTGTCTCTATGAATTTGCCTATTCTAAGTACCTCATAACTGTAAGTGGAATCACACAATATTTGTCCCTCTCTGACCTATTTCACTAGGTATAAGGTTGTCAAGTCCCATCTATTTTATAGTACACAGTATATCAAACTTCATACCTTTTTATGCTAATAGTATTGCATCATACTATGTACCACATTTTGTTTATCCATTCTCTGTAAATGGACATTTGGGTTATTTCCAGCTTTTGTCTATTGTGAATGATGCTGCTGTGAACATTGGTATATAAGAATCTGTTCCAATCCCTGCTTGCATTCATTTTGGATATACAACTTAGCAGTAGTATTGCTGGGTCATAGGGTAGTTCTGTGTTTAACTTTGAGAAACTACCAAATGGTTTTCCACAGCTGCTGCACCATTTTACATTCGCTCCAGCAATATATGAGGCTTGCAACTTTTCTACTGCCTTGTCAACACTTATTTCTTCTTCTTCTTTTTTTTTTTTTTTTGCTTGTTTTTTGTCTTTTGTCTTTTTGTGACAGGGTCTCACTATGCAGTTCTGGCTGGCCTTGAGCTCACTTTGCAATCCAGGCTGGTTTCAAACTTGCAACGATCCTCCTGCTTCAGCCTCCCAAGTGCTGGGATTACAGGCATGCACCAACTCCTTTTGTTTGTATCTTAAATTATAACCATCTTTGTAGGTGTCAGTAGAATTATATTTTGCTTATTATACTTTAGTTAGCTGTCCTGCTAGTTCACTTGACTTTTGGTAATTGGTGATCCCTAATAAATTGTTTTCACTTTTCAAATTTTGTATTTCACAGCAGAAAACCAAAACTTTCACGCACAATTACTTATCAAGGCATAAACCATTTTTTTAAACTTAGATGAATAAAAAGATACTAATTAGGAAAGTTTCCTATTATTTTTCTATTGTACTTGTTATAAAACAGGTAGAGATAAAAGGTTGGCTAATGTTTAACCTGCTTACAATACCTCCTACTAGGGTTTGTTGGCTGTTATTGTGTTAGGGTGACCCTGACAATTGCAAAGTTTTGTTTTGTTTTGTTTTGTTTTGTTCTGTTTTGCTTTGTTTCATTTCCTTTCATTTTCTTTCGTTCCCTTTCATTCCCTTTTGTTTCCTTTTGTTTTGTTTTGAGACAAGGTCTTGCTATGTATTCGGGCTGGCCTCCAACTCGTTGCAGTCTTCCTTCCTCAACCTCCCAAGTGCTGGGATTAGTCCAGCTGTTGTTTGGTTTTTTGTTTTGGGATTTCTGTTTGTTTGTTTATTTGTTTTGTTTTGTTTTGGTTGGTTGGTCTTGCTATACAGAGAATTGAACCCAACACCTCACAATTGCTAGGGAAGCACTCTACAACCGAACTAAACCCTCAGCCTCTTTTAATTAATTATTTATTTATTCATTCATTCATTTGCTCATTTTTTAAGGTACTAAGCATTAAACCCAGGGCCTTTGCACTGAGCTATATCTCCTGCCCTTTTTTATTTTTATTTTTTTAATTTTGAGATAGGGTCTCATTAAATTGCTCTGCGTGGGTTTGGATTTGTGAACCTCTTGCCTTAGTTTACTGAATAGCTGGGATTACAAGCATGTACCACCACACCCAGTGCAAAATTGTTTCTCTGTGTAGTCTGAAGTGTTTCTCTTTGCTTTAAACTTGGTATAAGTCTGTTGACTCCAAGTCTGGCACTCCAACAAGGAACTGGAGGTGGTCTAGAGATTTGTTTCAGAGTCATTTGAGAGGGCTGTGGGGTTTCAGAGGCCACTTGAGGACAGATTAAAACAACAAGAGTTGTGCCTTCTCAGCTAGAGTGGAGTTGTGTTTGAAAAACATTAAAACAGCAGCAACATGTTCAAACTTGCTTATACCCAGAGAGCTTTCAAGTACTGTACGTGGCCATCCATACTGTATTTATAGCAAAAACATTCTAAGCAAAACAAAACATATGCAAAAATATATGACTCATTCTAGTGATATGTGCTGAGCAGTGTACCACCTTTGCCCTCGAGGAGCTCATAGTCTAAAGCAGTGTGTGTGTGTGTGTGTGTGTGTGTGTGTGTGTGTGTGTCTGTCTTTAAACAGATCATTAAAGTACAGTAGTGTTCCTGGTGGAAGTATTAAAACACATGTAAAGGAAAAACCAACAAGCATTGAGAAGATATGAAAAGCTTCACAAAAAAAATGAGGTGATGCTTTTTCTATAAAGTAAGGATTGTAACAGCTCCTTAAAGAATCACTGGGAAGATTAAAGAGATAATACACAAAAAACTTACAGTACAGTTTCTGACGCATGGCAAACATTCAGTAAGTGATAGCTGATTTTAGTTTTTAATGAATTGATAAATGATGTTATATTCACTGGTTGTGAGCAACAGAGACTGACCGCAGGGAATTTAAACAAAAGAAATTTTCTAGAAAGTAATGGGGGGCCCAAAGAATGAAAAGGAGAGTTTAACAATAGTCCTCAGGGAGGAAAGACACAGGGCCACTGAGGAGCTTAGTTCTGGTAACAGGAATTTAAGAACAGCTTTGTGGGATGACCCAACTTCAGCTGCCTTTTATCTTTGGTTGTCTCTGCTCAGAAGAAAGAGTCTGAGTAGTCAGCTCGGGCTGTGTGCCCATCTCTGTGAGAGGAAGGGGTTCCAGTCTCAGCAGCCTTCCAATGCATGTGGAGAGAAAAGTGGGTCATTGACCTACAGAAGGATAGAGGGCAGGGCTGGGGAGAAGAGGAGAAGGAGAGAAGTACAAAGAAAGAGAGTGAACAGGAAGAAATCAGGTCACACAGTATCAGGGGATTGCTAAGAGCTACTAATCCATAAGCCTGGTGATGGAAGCAACCAAGCCAGCCCACAGAGCAGCCTCAGGATGTTTCTGTTGGTCATAAAATATCTGTGCCAACTCTGGTATTCTTCACTGAAATGTCTCCATTTTTTTCCATGGTTCATTCTTTTCTTTCCCTCTGTCTCTCTCCCTCTCTCTCTCTCTTTTTGTTTGTTTGTTGGTTGGTTGGTTGGTTTGGTTTGGTTGGTTTGTTTTTTGTTTGTTTGTTTATTTGTTTGTTGAGATAGGCTCTCCCTATGTAATTCAGGCTGGCCTCAAATTTGAGGGGTTCCTCCTGCCTCAGCCTCTCAAGTGCTGGTATTACAGGCACACTACCACACCTAACCTCGTGGTTCATTCTTAAGTATAGTAGCTAAAAGAACTTTTGACATTACTGTAATAACTGCCTTTATATGTAGCTTTTCTCTTAATAAACCCAATTATGGTTACCTATTCAACATTCCTAATAGTTTGCATTCAGAGATTTACTTTGGATATCCTAGTATGTCTGCATGGTCAAACCTTTTATCCCTCTTGTTATTTATTTTTGTCTAAACAAACTATGTTATATTTGACCTTGTTGACTCTCCTGTTTTGTTTTGTTTTGTTTTGTTTTATGACAGTCTCGCTGTATAGTTCAGACTAGTCTTGAGTTCACTATGTAGCCTCAAACACGTGGTGATCCTCCTGCTTTAGCCTCGCCAGTGCTGGGATTTCAGGCATGCACCAGCACGCCCGGCCTTCCTGTTTTTAAGATAATTTTTTCTAACAATTCAGAGGCATTTCTGTTTTACTTTTGTTTTCTAAAGTACAGAAAATTAGTGATTTTAGCTTTGTGCTTGTGTGATTCTTCATTTCTGATATAACTCATCAGAAACAGAAGTTATGGTAGCTTTTAAAAGACACCGGATTTAGGGACTGACCCTCTGAGTTGAAAGCCCCAGATCATATACACTGGGCATGATTTGAGGGCAGGTTGCTTGACAGTTTTCAGACTCTGCATCCTTGTTTATGGAATCAGGACAACCGTAGCTGAGCTACTGGAAGGCAGACTGATAGTTGTGAGGCACAGATAAGATCATAAATATGAAAACTGTCAAACCATCATACTCAGTAGCCATACAGATTTTAATGGAAAACTCCAGGATTGCTTCATTTAGAACTCTGTGTACCATCAGTGACTTCCACGCCGAATGTTGACCTCTCTCCTTGGAGTAAGCATGAGACTTGCCACAAAGATGTAGTCAGAAGTTTCCAGAAATCAAAGTAGGTTATAGCTGTTGTATTCCCCTGATTTATATATTCTGACATAGAAGATTAAACTGTTAGGATAGTCTGGTCTTCCCAGGGGTAGTGCTTATCAGCTGCTTTTCAAAGTAATAATGGATTTATGGGTGTGTTTGAATGCTTTGCCAATTAGACAATGACTGCAATTTCCAAAGATGGCTACTTTTTTGTTGTTGTTTGTTTGTTTGCTTGATTTTCTATTTAATGAATCTGGAAAGGACTATAGTTTATGGTCATTCAGAAATTAAGGCTGCTGGTTTTGGAATTTTGCCTGCCAGCTATGTAACTTGTTTTTCAGGACATTATCAGGTAGTGTAGATTTTGAATATGTACAGGTAGATTCCAAGCAGCAAACCTGGAAATTTCAAAATAAATATATAAGAAGGGTTTTTTGTTTGTTTGTTTCTTTTGTTTGTATGTTTGTTTTTTTGAGACAGGATCTCACTATGTAGCCCAGGCTGGCCATGAACTTGTAGAGATCCTCCTGCCTTGCTTGACCTTCTGAGTGCTGGGATTACAGGCATGCACCATCACACCCAGCAATTTTTATTAAAGCCTCTCTTCATATACCAAGCTTCTCTGGTGCACTAAAAGTTTAAGATGATTTTTTTTAACTGGATTTTTTAAAACATTATTTCATGCCTTGTTTAGGTTGGCCTTTCATCACAACTAGAACATGCTTTACTGAAATATTCAAATCATTTTCTAAAAAGGGAAGAAGAAAATGAAATTGTGCATCTGTCATGTTTTATTATTTTTCCTTTTCTTCTTGGCATTAACAATTTTCCCTGGAACTGCATACTGTGTGCACAGCCACATACGAGCATACAAGTACACACACAGAGGTTTTTTTTTGTATTTTTTTCATTGCTGAAAGACCTTCAATAAATATTTTAGTCAGAATCCAAGTAAGTAAAAATCCCAGTGTGTATTTTTGTGACTGGTCTCTCCATGTCCCCATTCTCAATGTTCTACCTGCTTTCACTCCATTTTTATGTATCTCCTATAATATTCCACTGTGGGTTAATTTCTACCATGACATTTATAAACTAGCTAATAGTGCACATTAGCCTAGAGTTCAGCGGTGGCAAACCTTTTAGAACTTTCAGTAATACAAATAACCTGCTGTAGCACATGTTGTTGACACTACAGACTATTGATGATGGCATTACTGGCTACTAAAAACGATTGAAAATATGGCCTTCTATGTCTTGGGTTGTATTGTTGCCTTGTGAAAATATGGCCTTCTATGTCTTGGGTTGTATTGTTGCCTTGTGATGAATTCGACATATGCCTTAGGCCTCAGTAAGCAACTCTAGCCACGCTTTGTTGTTAATTCCTTCCAACAGATTCTTAGCCTGCTGCTGTTAATGACTTTGTGCCAAGCCAGTAACCTTAACGTTTATTCTTACCTTGGTGCTCCTTGGTTTCTGTCTTTCATACCAACCTTTTTCTCTTCCCCATCCCCTCACATTATTATACCTTGCTGACCCTCACCCCATTTCCCCAGGAGCATTCCTGGGTCATATTAGGGGTATATGGTGACCTAGTAGATGCAAATTTGAAGTCCCAAGACCACATTAGCACTTTTTCTCATGTGTGTGTGGTGGTGTTGGTAACTGAACCAGGCCTTGTACATTCTAAGCAAGTGCTCTACCACTGTGTTAAATCTTCAGCTCACATTAGCACTTTTTAGTTCTACCTGTACAGATAACCTCAGATGTTAGCTGGGCATGGTGGCTCACGCCTTTAATCCCAGCACTCGGGAGGCTGAGGTAGGAGGAGCATTGTGAGTTCGAAGCCGGCTTGGGCTACAACGTGAGCGCAAGGCCGGCCCGAGCTACATAGTGTGACCCTGCCTCAAAAAACTAGGGCTGGGAGTTTGGCTCAATGGCTTACGCACCTATCTGGCAGGTGTGAAGTTGTGAGTTTGATCCCGGTGCCACAAAAAAAAAAAAAAAAAGATAACCTCAGATGTGGGGCATGTGAAAGAGCAGCCACATTATTTGTGGAGTTTGTGCCAACATAGATAATCATTGGAGTTGAATTGCTTTATGCTGTAATCTTTTTTTTTTTTTTTTTTTTTTTTCCAGACAGGCCCTTGGTATATAGTTGAGGCCAATGTCGAACTGACTATGTAAGCCAAACTGGCCTTGGACTCATGGCAATCCTCTTGCCTCAGCCACCTGGGTGGTGAGATTACAGGCGTGCTCGATCACATCCAGCTATGCTATAATCTTGACTCCAGTAGTTCTAGCTGAAATAGCTTTAACTTTTCCACTCATCAGTTTCCTCTTTAAAGTGGAGATTATTACACTACCTATCTCACAGATTCATCAGAAAGGATTAAGTGGGCTAAGCTGTAGAAAGCTGTTAGCATAGTTCTTGGCACTTGGTAAACAGTGACTTATGGGATCTATTTCTAGATTTGAATCACTTTTGTGGTACCTTTAGACTAGAGAGAAGAGAGGCTTTGTCGAAAATATAATTTGTGAGCTACCTCTTAGAAGATAAGAAAGAGTCAGCATCAGTAAATCAAGAGAGGATTCCCAGCAGCACTGTGGCTGAGAGACTTGAGCTAGTGTGGCATTGCCAGAGAGTGCACAGAGCTGGCTGTGACTGCGGGACGAGTGAAGGTGGGGAGGCACGAGGAAGTGAAGCCAGAAAGATGACCAAGGGCAGCTCACGGAGAGGTGAAAACTTGATTCCCCCGTTAGTTCCTGTATCTGCATAGTCTGGTTCCTCTGTTAAGCAGTCACATAAATGTCTTTAACAGCCACAATAGTGAAAAAGGAAAGCGCAGTGATTTGGCCTCAAATGAACTGGCATCTCTTTAAAGCTAATATTCCTCCTTGAGAATACTATGTTAATTAAACATGTGCCTTGCAAGATTCGTTATTGCTTGTGCTCCCTGTTGGTTGTCTCATTCATTAATCTGCTGATTAGTAACCCCGAACTCTTGCATCCCCCCTTTTTTGCATTCCCTTTTTAATATACTGTGCTGTTCCCCCGGGACATAAACTCCAGGACACGTCCCTGGCCTGCTCATGTTTGTTTTCTTTGCCCCTTGTGCCTGCCTGTGCTATAACATTTGTAGTACGTGTTAAGTAATCCTTAAGGTAACATTTTTATTATGTCATAAAAAGTGCATGGCAAATATATTATAACTCATGGACTTTGTTTAAAAATGAACGGATAATTTATTGAGTGTGTTCCGTGAGCCTTGCTCCCCTCCCCCTTTCAGCAGAGACCTGCTGCTCACTTAGCCGCGTCTCCTATTGAGCGCTCCCACCCTGTGACACGCTGTGAAAGCAGAGCCATGGTTGGATAGAAATGACATCATAGTTTATGTACTCAATAAAAATTTAATTAAATCATTACAGGAATTGCAGTCATCATTTAACCCTCTGATTTCTTCTGTTTAGCTTATTATTAAACATTCAGTAATACCAGTCACGAATCCTGGTGGCTTATAAAATATCTGCATGAATTTTAATAGTTTAAATAAATGGGAAAATATGAGTAACTGATATAAAAGGAACTTTTCCCATGTGGTGATACAGTATGTATGGGTTTTTATAAAAGCAAAGCATTATGGAAAGGATAAGACTTTAATAAGCAAATGGCCCAACTCTACCTGGGAGGAGTTTCTCTTCTGTTGGGGGCATCTGTGTATTCATGGGAAGGGTGCTCCATCTAGGCTGGTCTGGCACTGGGGAAGCGGGAAACCTGCACACCAGTTCACAAGCTTAAGTGAGGGAGTAAAACCCTCCAGGGGCTCACCAGAGAGAATATCCAGCTCCTCTAGGCTGGAAGGGCCCAGTGGGTGAGTCCAGTAGTGGAGGAGCTGCTGTCACTTACCCTCACCTGTTGCCTGCAGATCGTGTGTCTGCACTGATTGAGCTTCTACCCCCTTCCAGGAAGGGCCCTTTTCATGAGCTAATCCAGCGTGGGTGATGATATCTGAAAACCATTCCTGGCTGAGGTAGTTTGCTGTCTGTCAACTAGAGGTGAGAGGGACAGGCAGCTTACGGGTCACAGGAGGCAGAGGGGCCTTGCTGATAAGGAGCTCCACTCTTGTACTTTGTTCTTCCCGTTCTTGCAGCCAGCCAGGATGCAAGGGTATCCCAAGAGGACAAAATGAGTTGTACATACTTGGGCCTTGCTGGAAAGCAGGAACTGATTATAAATTAATGTGTTGGTGATCTTTGGAAACACTCTGCAGATGGTCAAGTAGGAAAAGTATTTGCCCAGAAATTGGATTCTGATAACTGGCTCTGACACTAACTTGATGTGACCTTGGACAAGTTTCTTCCACCTTTTAGACCTCGGTTCACCATTTCCTCAGAGGTGTTGAACTGGGTGATCTCTGAGGGCCATTTGAGCTCCAGAACTTGCGGCATGATGCAACAAGGAAGCCGACTCTACCCAAGTAGGTTCAGTGAGTGTTTTCCTTGAAGAGGTGCTCCTGCCTTAGTGTTTGATACCCCTAAATTGTGCTTTTGTGGTTTCAGTCCTTCTCAAAGTTAGAGAACAACTGGTGTGGCAATAGAGAGACCCCCAAAATGATTACCAAGAAGTCTGTGTTAAAGTCTCACATGACAGAAGGAATGAACTCCCTTTGGCTTATTTCTTGACTCTTCTTTCAGTCCAACCCACATAGAAGATGCTGTGGTAGAAGTCTGGCAGTGTATATTTCTGAGATTTCAGAAACATGGGAGATGTTCAGCAAAAATCCCAAAACAGCTGGTGTCATTGGACATGTGCTATGAATGGTGCCCGTGGAAGGGTCCAGTTAGAATGCCTGTCTTAACCCTGGCCTTACGCCAGACCCTGGACCAGGTGTTGGAGCGCTGAGATTAATCAGCCATAGTTCCTATGACCCTTGATTAGCTCTCACACGGGTGGGAGAACCTGGTTCATAGCTACTCTCAACCATGTTTTGTATCCAGGGGAGATGTGAGAGCATGAAAGATAGATGGCTAATGTGGTCCAGGTTGAAGGTGGGTAGGAAAGGTCATGGTTTGCCCTCCCAGCTACCACCAATTTCACATTTTCCAGACTTGAGCTTCACAATTCTGTCTTCATTTTTGAAAATTATCCATGACTATAAAGTATTGGAACTGGTTTTAGTTTTATATAAACAAACCAGAAGGTATTACTCATAATTTGTTGCATTTGCAGAGCACTGTGCAGTTTAGCAAGGCTTTCAGCCTATGTTATTAAATTAATGAGTGAATACATACTTGCTCACTGGCTCTTGAAGACAGCTTTTGTGTTTGGGGCCTTGAAAAGCCAGCAAAATGGACTCGAAAAGGGGATTTGACTTGCTTGATAACGTCTCAATCTGCCTAGCAGAACTGTGACTTGAACTCTAAATCCTTTTTCTTTTTCTGCTCTTCTTCAGAACCCAGTTATAAACCATAAGATAAAATCATTTAGTCTTTAACTTATGATCTAAAGTAAAATTATCCTGTGGCATGCAGGAACCTGTGATAGGTAAGGAACGTGGACTTTGGATTCAGAATGACCTGGGTGCTCATTTCAGCTTATCACTAGTTTGCTGTGTGATCTAGGGCAAATCACTTCACCTCCCAAGACTCAGTCAGTCACCTACAGCTGACTGTAACATGTGTCCCTCTCTGAGTTCTGCTGTGGGTTAGAGGACATGATGTCCATAAAGCACCTGACCCATTGCAGATGCTCAGTAAATGT
Source organism: Dasyprocta punctata (assembly GCA_004363535.1). Taxonomy (NCBI): domain Eukaryota; kingdom Metazoa; phylum Chordata; class Mammalia; order Rodentia; family Dasyproctidae; genus Dasyprocta; species Dasyprocta punctata. The sequence goes on from RJWM01005706.1 coordinate 60,970, forward strand.
AAATGACAATTAGCGTGGTTTTAGAGAGGGTTAAACATGAATCTTATTCTCCATAGAAAGTTCCAAGTAATGTTGGGCTGTTTCTAAAACCTGTCAGGTTAAATAGTCAGTGAGTCCTTACTTACTCTATGTTATATACTGCCCTGGGCTTTCTGCTGGGATCCCAGGGAAGACTAAACCACGGATCATGCCCCCAAGCCTATAGTATTATGCCTGCAGTCAGAGTTTTACCCTGTTGAAGAAATTCAGTGAACCATACTTCAGGCTCTGAAGGTGCTCCTGACCGTTCTGTAAGAGGAGTGTACCAGGGTTTCCACATTCTCACAGGAACTGAGTTTCCCAGGTCACCTCAGCATGCAATCTGACTCCTTCTGAGTTGCCCCTCTCATTCTTCCCTGCTCTCCACAGCTTCAGAGGCCCTCCTTGCTCCTCAGCATCTCACAGTCCTGTGCTTCTCCCTCGTCTTCTCACTTCTGACAGCTTCCTTCTTTTTTTCTTTCACTGCAACAAGCTCTTTGGAGCGGCCCTTGAGACCTTTGCCAACCTGATGTCAACATGCCTTCCCAGTGATCCTCCCCTTTCACTCTCCCCAGCACTCCCCAAACGCCCTTTCTCCAGCTGCTCACCTCCACCCACCTCCTTCCCTCAGCCTCAGATGCTCTCCTCTTCTGTCTGACTCCTTCTCCCAGTTCTGCTTAAGGATTACTCCCTGTGCACCTTTCACCCACACTGACATTCACTTGTCTCTTAGCACATTTGGAGTAGGATTTGAGGCAGAGGTTACAGTAATTTTTAAGTGCTTGCTTGCTTATTATTTACTGTGGTACTAGGAATTGAATATAGAGTCTTCTCATTGAGCTACATCCACAGCCTTTTTAATTTTTCTTTATTGGAAACAGGGTCTCAGTAAGTCACCACATTGCCACAGGCTGGGCTTGAATAAGGATCTTTCTGCCTCAGCCTCCCAGACTGCTGGGATTACAGGAATCTACCACCATGCCCAGCCTGCAGCAATTCGTTTAAATGCCTGTTTTCCCAAATTAGACTATTGACTCCTTCGCCCAAGATACTTTTTCTTATGCTTTGTGTTCATGGCATCCAGCACAAAACCAGACATGTAGCTAGAGATCACTTCATTAAACTGACTGCTTTGTGTAGTTTGGGACAGAAAACTAAAAGAAGTTGGCAAATCAGTAAGAATCTTGACAGATGTGGGAACTGGGAATGGACTGGCAGTTTGACTTGCAAGAGTTTTTTTCTCTTTGTTCTTTTAACAATCTATGACAACTCAGAGCCAAACAGAGTACTTTTTGGATTTTTCCTTTCTTTAATACTTTTGTTTTTGCTCTTTGTTTTTGTAGGTTAATCCCTACATCCTGAAGAAGAATATGATCCTCATGACAAATAGTTTCTATGCAGCAATCTTGGGATATGATGAGGTAAGGTCGTTTGCCAAGCCTTAGCCATAACAATGGTCTCCTCCAACAAAGGCTTTTGATGACAGCATCTGAAAGAAACTTCCAGGACCGTCTTTATTGTATATTTTATACATTATAGCTTGATATCTACTTCTCTGTTTTCACTGACTGGTTCACTAGTGTTTGGAAAAGAATACTACGTTATATGGTCAAATCATTCAACAAGTCAACATTTATTGGGTGGCTGCCGGGTGCTGGGTGGAAGGACAAAGTCAAATCACTGTCCCAGCCCCAGCTGCTCCCAGAAAGAAGACATTCACATGTAAACACCAAAATCTGCCAAGCAAATTATACACATTTTTGGCTTTAATTTTAAAAGCAATACATACTCATGTAAAAAATTCATAAAACTACATAAGCAGTCGAAATAGAAAATAGAAGGCTCAGGGCTGGGGTATAACTTAACTGGTAGAATGCTTGCTTAGCTTGTGTGAGGCACTGATCCCCAGCACTGAAAAGACAGAAATAAGGAGTGGGGAGGGGAAATAAAAGAGGGAAAGGGAGAGAGAGAGGAGAGAGGGGAGGGAAGGGGAAGGGAAGAAAGGGGAGGAGAAAAATAGAAGGCCCATTTTCTTTCCTGCTCCAGAAGAAAACTTCATTCGTAGTTCATTGGATGTCCTTCTAGATGTTATCTGTGCGTAGACATGTGTCTCGTTTTCCCCCTCCATTATGCAAATGGGAGTTGTGCTATAAATACACTATTCTTTGACTTGCTTTTTGCTCACTGAACAGTGTATCCTGGGAATTCTTTCACTGCAGAACATACAGATCATCTCACCTTTTGCATTGTAAAACATATATGTAACAACTGAGCATGGTGGCACATGCCTGTGATCTCAGCACTTGGGAGGCTGAGGCAGAAGGATTGCAGTGAGTTTGAGGCCAACCTGGGCTGCATAGAGATTTCAAGGCCAGCCTAAACTATATAGTGAGATCCTGTCTCCAAAACAAAAACAAGAACAACAAAAAAAACAAAATGAAAAACAGTTAAACTTATAAATTTTATATATGTATATATATTATTTATATAAAATATTATATATATATACTTTTTTTTTTTTAGTCAGGGTCACATGAAATCACTGTGAAGCCCAGACTGTCCTCAAACTCATGGCAATCCTCCTGCCTCAGCGTTTAGAGTACTGGGATCACAGGTGTGCACCTAGCTCTAGTTTAACTGTTTTTAGGTGTACAGCTTGTTAAATATATACCTGTTGTAGGTGTATGCCAACACGTCTGGCCTTACATGTTTTATATGTTCTTTGGCCTATTAGCCTGGTTTTCAATACATACATATGAGAATTAACTTTATAAGGTCTTTTAAATAAATGAGACCAATGCTAGACAAATAAAAGGAGGTGGAAGGGAAAAAGAAGAAAATTGAAATATGTTATGTACATGTACCAATCCTCTACAGTGAATTAAATCACTGTACTGCAAATAGGTACTAATAAAAGGGTTTTTTAATATTTTACTTAAAAAATATATACCTGTTGTTATACTCTTCCTACCATCCTTTTCCATCTTCCCAAACTGAAACTTTGTACCCATTGAACATTAACTCCCCACACCCTCCTTTTTCGAGCCCCTGGCAACCATCATTTTCCTCCAGGTTCATCCATGTTGTGGTGTTTACAGCCTGTGAATATATCCCCCATCCCTGGCAACCGTCATTTTACTATGTGTCTCTATAAATTTGACTACTCTAGGAACCTCAGTACAGTATTTGTTCTTTTGTGACTGGCATAATCTCATCAGGGTTCATCCATGCTGTGGTATTTACATTGGGAATATATTGATGAATCTGACACTTACAGTTACTGATTACATTCTGATTTCAGAAACCTTACAGTGTATAAAAGAATGAGGCTTAGCACTGAAGAAATACAACTCTGTGTTAGCATTTGTTTGTGGTCTCCATTGCAGGTGACTGAGCTCAGTTGACCCTTTCATGAGGATTAATAATAATGTACTGAATTGTGTCCATTCTCTGACTCCCGTCCCAATGTGTTCTGGCAGAGCCGTTTGACCTGAACATTGCCCATCACAAGAGTCACTCTGAGTACTTTTCACATTTACTCCCTGGGCACCTCTGAAGCTCCCCATTCAGTGGCAGTTTTGCCTGATGCTTCAGTAAGCATCCCACGTGACACTACAGTGAGGGAAGTTTTGGGAATATGCTAATTGCATGGAACAGTTTTTAGAAATACCAGTGTCTTGGCCCTGTGCCCCAAAGATTGTGATTGAATTGGTGTGGGTAGGCATCTGTAATTTTTTTTTTTAAAGAGAATAAAACCAAGCAAAATAAAACAGAACAAAGCCAATCAAAACAAACCAGTGTAAGTGATACAGGACTTCAAAACAATACAAAATCAACAATGGTTACCATAACGTCCCGTTTCAAAATAGCTGCAAATACCTTCAGACATAGTAAAAATCAAACAAAACAGAACAGAATAGAACCAGTAAAAACAAAATAATGAATGCAAAGTAATGTCAAAACAAGACAATAGTAAATCCAAAATGGCTACCATAATATATGTTGCTATCTTTGAAATAGCTGCCCATGCCATCGGATAAAACAAAATCAAACAAAAAACAGAATAAAACCCAACCCAACAAAACAATTAAAATGATACAGGACTTCAAAATAAGACAGTAGGGAATTAACAATGGCTACCACCTTCAGAAGGAGATCCCCCATAGGGCATCTGTAATTAATCTTTTAATCTCTGGAATTAAAAGATTCCAGAGAATTTAAGTATGTAATTCCAGAACAATTTTTCTTAAATTTTAACGATACCAGAATAAAATTCAGATTTGGATTCACTGAGTTTGGGATAGGGTCTGAGATTCTGCATTTTGCAGACCACTTTTGGAATTACAAGGTTCAGGGCTGGGAATATGGCTCAATGGCTTAAGCACCTGCTTGATAGGCACGAGGTTATAAGTTCAATCCCAGGTGCCACAAAAAAAAAAAAAATGGAATCACAAGGTTCTAGAGGTATCCATTACTAGCTGTGTGCAGTTATTTTTACTTAAATTAAGTAAAATTTAAAAATCAGTTCCTCATTCGTGGTGGCCACAATTCAAGCACTCACTGTATGTGGCAGAGGCCTCTGTGTTGGACTGTGCAGATACGGAATATCTCCCCATCACAGGAAGTCAGGAAGCTCTCGAATAGCACCCTTCTCTTTCACTCTTGTTTGGATTGCTTTCCCTTCCTGGACACTTTTGGAACCTTCCTGTTTTTCTGTTTCATGAGGCCCAAATTGTTCCATGGAATTCTGGGTCTTCTGTGAGCTATTTCCATTGTTACATGTCCTTTCCACCTTCATCTCCTGTTGCCTGTGGGAGAATTGTTGTGCAGCCTAATGTTTGGCTCCCATGTAACCTCTTTCATTTTCTAACTTCTTACTTTGAAATTTGCATCCTTAGACCAGCCTCCTATTAGTTTCCACTGAGTTAGCAGCAGTGTGGTAGAAAGAAGGCTACCGCTGGATTTGGTCATTTTCAGTGTATTCACATCATGTGCCAGAGATTGCATTGTGTCCAGGCTAGTCAGTCGCCACCCTCTGACCTCAACGGTGCAGACTGGTCCTACTTCCATTACAGTTGGTATGCTAACCCCTGAACCTCTGTACTTATCTTTCAAGCAGCATTAATGATATCTGTGCTGTGTGTAGTCGTTGGGGGCCAGCTGGGTGGAGCCTGGCAGTCTCAAGCAGGCAGTCATTAGCACTGTTGGATCAGACTGTTCTAGGACTCCTGCTTATAAGTTTACCCCATCTTGGCCATGTCACCCACCACCGAGGCTGTCTGTTTGGAGAAGGTAATGGTAACCAGGCTTTTCTTACCCTGGGCTCTGCTCATTCTTTAGGTCCCCGTGGCACCCATTTCTACTCCTGGTCCTTCCCATTTCCCACATATGGGTTGTTCCCAGCAGCACTCCAGCCTGCGCTGAGGGCACTTCAGACCCTGGCAGGCTCTCGTGTTAGCGTGGAGAATGGTGACGTGCCTGAGCTTGTCCTTGGCCCTTGTTGCCATCTGCCAGGAGAGGCAGTGTTTTCCTGACTCAGCCATGGTGCCAGGACAGTCTTCAGCTGTGGAGCCATGTGGGTATTTAGCAGAGGGCATCTGGAGCAAGTGGAATGCTTTCCCACCAGACCGTCAGCTCCCCATGCTGGATATGGCCCTTCCTGGCAGCAGGCTTCATTGGTCACAAGGCCCAAGAGCCCAGACATGACATGTGCAGGATAAATGCTCCTGTGTCTTTGTAGTATTGAAGGAGCCTTTCATAACCATTGTCTCTTAACGACCCTGTGGGATGGGATTATTATGTTTGTTCAACTGATGATAAACAAGCTCAGGAAGTGCTAGTGGCTTTTTAAAGACCATATACCATTAAGTGATAGAGTTGGCGTTTGAACTCAGGCTGTCTGGCTCCCAGATACCACTGTTGTCTCTACTGTATCTACAGCTGCCTGCCAAAGTATGCTCCTAGTTCTTGTAGCCAAGATACCACATTTTAAAGTGCCTTTATACTTTTTTTTTTTTTTTTTTTTTTTTTTTTTTTTTTGGCAGTACTAGGGATTAAGCCCAGGGCCTTGCTTGTGCTAGGCAAACTCTTCCTACCACTGAGCCTCCCCCCAGCTCACATTGTTTTATTTTCATAATTCAAGGATGCTGTAGGTAAACAAGTACTTTCATCTCTTTCTAATGGCTGACATGTCTGAGACTCAGATTTAGACGCTGCCATTAAGTGTGGCAGTGACAATACCAGGACTCGATGCAACCTTTTGACTCCCCAAGTCAGCACCTGAGTTCCACACACTACCTTGGCTCCTAGACAGAGCAGATTCTTGAGACCTTTCCCTTCAGTTGCTCCCATTCCTCCCTCCCCTAGTGCCCTGAGCTAGAAAATGGCTCTAATGAGTCTCTGTGATGTTCAGGCTTCCTAGCACAGTTCCCTGTGTTAGGAGAGGCAGTGTCAGGCAAGGAGCAGTCCACACTCAGCTCCATTGCGGGAAAAGCATCCACTCAGGGTACTGCCATGCCCTGTGGGCAGCAGGAGAGGCACTGCCATTCCATTGTTCTTCTTCACCCCTCAGACATTGCCTGGGCCAGGTGCAGTGCATTAGAGAAGAGGAAACCCGGTGCCTGGGAGGGCTGACCAGACATTAGTCCCAGCTTATGCATCACCTCAGCAGTGACTTGGCCCCTCTGACCTCCATGTTCTTCCAACTGTATAAAGTGAAGGCGTTGGCCAGGCATGATGGCACATGCCTGTAATTCCAGCATTCTGGAAGCTGAGGCAAGCGAATTGCCATAAGTTCAAGTCCATCCTGGGCTATAAAGAATGACCTTGTCTCTATATCCTCCCCCACAAAAAACAAAGGGATTGGACCACATGTTCCTGGAAAATCCCTTCCAGCAGTACCGTGTGGCTGTCCCATTTCCTCTCTTAGTACCTTTGAGGTCCTTCTGAGCCAGTGGGTTTTTTCTGTTTTGGGGAATTTTTTGTTTCGTCTGTTTGTTTGTTTAGCAGTACTATAGATTGAACTTGAGGCCACCACACTAAGCTACATTCCCAGCTTGTTTTTCTATTTATTATTATTATTATTATTATTATTATTATTATTTGAAACAGTCTGAGTCACTGAGTTGTCAAGACTTGGGAGGAAGAAAAAAGATTAGACTTGAACTTGTGATCCTCCTGCCTCAGCCTTCCAGGGTATTGGAATTACAGTTCTTTCCTCTTGTGATCACATTTTCCCTGTTTGTGTCATGCCTTGACCATACTCCCTGGCAGACCAGTTGTTACACTTTATGTTCCAGGGGATCCTTTCAGATGATCATGGGCTGGCTGCTGCCCTCTGGAGAACCTTCTTCAACCAGAAATGTGAAGACCCTCGACAGCTTGAGTTGCTGGTGGAATATGTGAGGAAACAGGTGAGAGGCCCCCCAGCACACACACAAAGTCTTGTGGAAAGCGGGTCCTCCCAAGCACTGTGTATGCTGGACTTCTGGTGTTGTAGGAAGTTGAGTTACCAGAGGCCAGGCTGAGGGAACGCTGACCACTCCCATTAGTGGCTGGCACCAGTGAAGAATGTGTCCTTCTGCGTGTCCAGACTGGGTTCCAGCACATGGGTATGGAGAGAAAAGGGCACCAAGTGGCCTCTGGCTTTCAGAAAGTCATAGCTGTTCTTCACCACACATTTCATTACCTACTGTGTGGGCTTGGAGTCTTGGAAGACAAGGGCATAGTCAGCCCTTTTGTACCCACTTAGCACCCCAGGACTCATTTCCTGTTCCTGATTTCTAGCAGGACTGGGCTGCAGCAGCACTGCACAGAAACACCCAGCCTCTTCCCACAGGCCGCTGTCCACAGTCAAGCAGCACCCGCTTAGGTCCTTACCCCTGTGTGTCCCCAGGGCTCCCTGATGCTAAGGCTTCTAAGAGGAGCTCTCCTGCATGGACTGCTTATCCACAGAGCTTTCTCAAACCCATGGAGAAGTAACTCTTTGATCTCCCTGTCCCCAGATTCTGTACGGATGGGAAACATACTTTCTAGATGGCTGGGCTGGGGGGCAGGGAGAAGAAACACAGACCCTTTTCCAGGGTCTCCCAGTGAGTCAGCCTCCACTACTGGCCCTGGACTCCAAGCTGGGTGATTCATGTAACACTAGAGGCCTCAGCTGCTGCAGACAGCTCATCGGTTTGGGCTGTCCGTGAGTCACACCTTTGCATCCTGGGCCTGGCCTGAAGGGCAGGAGGGCCCTTACTCCACAGTTAAGTCTCCTGTTCACCTGTATCAATAGTCCTCAAGCCTCCAAAAGGTAGAAAAAAAGCCAGACCCCAGATCTTGAGCAGCCAGGGCCAATAGGACTAGCTGACTCGTTGCTGGAGATTTGTCCAACTGAGACTCTTTAGCTCTAGACGGTAAAAAGGCCCAGAAGCCAGGACTTCTGTTTGACCATTCTTCAAATCTGTCAAGAGCCAGGGAGAAGGTACTGCAGCCAGAGGGCCCCACCCACAGAGAATTCTGAGACTCACACTGTTGACAGGACTCACCCTCAGAGAGTAGCAGTTGGCAAATCAAATACTGTTTTCTCAGAGACCCACCCAACTGTTCCATCTGCTGTGGTGGCCTCGTGCCAGAAGCCACAACAGGACACAGCGGGGACCCCTCCAGGGTCTCAAAAGGAAGAACTTGCCACAATTAATGTCTCTATAAGACTCATATGACCATGGTGAAAGCCAGGCAAACAGTGATGAGGCTTTTAGGAAAGCTGGGAGCTTTACTGGGCACCCAGTTCTATCAGCAAATCTGCTGTACCCAACCCTGTGCTGGGAGAGCAAAGATTGATGCAGTCCAGTCTTGTGTCAAGGAGCCGGTTAGGTGCACAGCCAGCCGTGGAGTAAGGTAGACACTGGGCAAAGCTGGGGGGAGTTGTGTCCTGACTGAGTGGATCAGGGAAGACCAAGAAGGTAGCAGAAGATAGTCCTCCACTTGGTGCTGCGTGATAACCACTTCCAGGCTGAGTTGAGGTTTGCAACCAAGGAAATGGGCAGAGTGGTGGTGTTAGGGTAAGTTGCTGGGAAGAGGAATCGATTTTGTTGTTCTTGCCCTGAAGAGAGATGCAGGACACATGGGATTCCAGACCTGAGGTCTGTGTGAGAGACTGGGATTGATTTCAGGAGTCAGCAGTCTGAAGATGGAGCAATAAGCGTGATTAGTTCTTAGAGAAAGGGGCTGATCCAAGGCCTAAGATGAAACCCTTGGTCTGCCTTCCATTTTCCCTGAGGGAGTCTCATCTTTTGAGGTCCAGTGTCACCTCCTGCTCTGGTCCAGTTTTCACTGGATGTGTGACCTGTCCACTTGAAAGCATTTCTCATCTTCTGTCCTCCATACTAGCAGGTGACCTGGGGAACCGTCCCAGAACTGCCTTCATCTCCTGAAACTCCCTTCTCTATCTTTATTTTTAATTTTTTTTTTTGGACCCCCTTCTCCCGTTTGCCTCAGTTCACAGTGCCCCCTCTCCGCAGGGAGGGCTGTGCACCTAGATTTCTGGGCAGGCCTGAGAGCATCCAGAGTCCTAGCACTGCCCAGGGCAGTGGCACCTGGAGCTCACCATCTCCTACTAAATGGGCTGGGGGCAGAAATGGTAGAAAGCCTGGAAGGAATACGATTGCTCTCAGTTGTGGTGAGCAGCAGTATATGGCACTTGTCCCTCTGGTTCCACTGGCAACACCAAGGCTCAGTGGTGAGAGTCATAGGAGAATTGCAGGGGCATCTCTAGGATGATGACCACCTCAATAGCAGCATCGTCCTGGAGCAGGGAGGCTGGACCACTGGCCAGCATCAGGGCCCCCTGGAGGACAGTGGAGGTAGCTGTGTTAGGGAAGACTCATTTGAGTGACCCCATGGTGCATGCAGCTTGTTTAATCTTTCTCTGAGTTCCATGAGGCACACATTTCTATCCTGTCAGGCGAAGGAGTCTAGATCTCAGAGAAGGGAAGTGGTCACCTGGGGTAACTAGGAAGGGACAGAGTTGGGGTTCTTTCTCCCAGCAGCATTGGATGGGGTGGATGGGATGACTTATGTAAGTCGCAAGTCTGACTTCCTGGCCTGCAGGAACTCTGTAGGGAGGATGTAGCAAGGGGAGGAAAATTGACCTTGGAGTGCGAGTCACCATTCAGAGGTGTCCCAGGGAATTCCCTGCAACCTTCCCAGTGAGCCTCCTCAGTGACTGTTTCCCTAGGTGTCCTTAATAAAATAATCTGGAGACCAGAGAGCTGGATGGTCAGAAGCTCTGCAGCTCCCTTCCCTTTCCCTCACTGGGGAAGCTGGCTCTTTTTGTCACCTCGCCGGTGTTTTGCTCCCTCCTTTTCCTGTTTCCTGCAGATGCAGTACCTGGACTCCATGAATGGCGAGGATCTGCTTCTGACTGGGGAAGTGAGCTGGCGCCCTCTGGTGGAGAAGAATCCTCAGAGCATCTTGAAGCCTCACGCTCCAACTTATAATGATGAGGGTCTTTGAGGGGCTGGTCCTTCCACGCTTTGAGGAAATATGGAAAAAGAAGTGCTTTTTTGGCCCAGGACCCCACAGAAAGTGGCCTAAACTGACCTGTGAATAGCATCTGTCAAATACCTGGCCCATTTGTTGATTTCCCTCTTAGTGTGCCCAGGAGTCTCATCTGGTGGGTGTATAATGCTGGCAGAACCTTTAGCTCTTCTGAGATACTGTCTCCCTCAAAAGGAGCCCCCAAAGCTGGTCATGGTGGTCCACACTGTAATCCCAGCAGTCTGGGAGGCTGAGGCAGGAGGATTGCAAGTTCAAGCCCAGTCTGGGTGACTTAGTGAGACCCTATCTCAAAAAATAGGAAAAGGGCTGGGGATATAGCTCAGTGCAAAAGCCCATGTTTCAATCCCCAGTCCTGCAAAAACAATAATAACAAAAACAACAGAGGAGCCCCAAGTAAAAGCTCCCTAACACATGCTCCCCAAATCCCTCCAGCAGCCTTTCTCACAGGAACCAAGGGTGGAGTGGGTAGAAAGGGGACATATCCTCCCCCAAGGGCCTGCTATGGCCTAGGAGCTGTTGGTCATGCTGCCAAGTCAAGATGGGTAGCCACACTCTGTCCCCTGGCTTTGAGCTATGGGGTTGAGTTGGCCATTAAAAAAAGCACATGTCTGTCTACCATGGTTTTTCTTTATTCTACTCTGTTTAGGAATGTGAGATCGTGGCTGCCATAAGCTAAGGAGCGCTTCCCAGGTCAGTCAAAGACAGAAAGGGGGAAAGCTTGGTGTCTCTGCTGTTGCTTTTGCCTTCAGTTTATGAGATGTGTCACTGTCTGGCAAAGGCATGGCCTGCCAGGTCCACCCTCAGGTACGCAGGAGGCCTCTGGTGTCCAAAGGGCATGTAACATCCTAATCATTTAGAAAGAAGCCTCAAGAACAAAGGTCGTTTTGTTACCCCCGAGTGAATTGGATGAGGAATGTGCTACCTTGTCTCTCTTAGCCTCCTCTTATATGAGATGTTGGGACAAAAAGAGCTTTCCTCCCAGCTTAGTGAAACTATCCCAGGACCTAGCCCCTGTCCACTTCCCAGCTTCCGGAGTACATGCTGCAGAGCCACCTGGTCACAGCGCTGGAGGACCAGTTCCCTCCTCCCTTGGAGTGTGGGTCGTCTCTTAGGGGATTTTCTTAAATTGAAGTAAGGGGGGTGGGGAACCACCTTGCCCCTCCCTCCCCCATCAGACTTCTTTCATTGAACTCACTATAAAATGAGTCATATAAAGAAACTCTATACGGGTGAGGTATATCCCACTTCTGTGAAAACATTACAAATCAAACCACCTTCTCTCAGTTTATTTAAGATGCTTTTGTTGCAAGCAGAGCTCTAGAGTGAAGCCTCCTCTGTGTGTGTGAGATAATAACACCTTGTAACTCATTACAGCTAGGCACTATTTACATAAACCAGAGCCAAGCCAGGGAGGAATTTGCTGATTAATTTATTTTTAATGGAGTGAAGTATACCATGCACCAAAATAAACTTTACTGTGTGTACCTAACTGCTCCTGGAATGGATGGAAAAATTAATGGAACAGATTTTGGCTCCCAGCTCTGCACATTAATTCATATATAAAAGTTATGTGAGCGTTAACCCATTTGCTGCCCAGGGCAGCTCCCCAGCCACAGATCCTAGCCCAGGGCACCAGTTTAGCTACCGGGCTTGCTTTTAGAATCCTGGAACCTCAGCTTTGCAAGGAAGGTTCAAAATCATCTGGGTCAGCCCTGGTCCAAAATTTAACTGCTCTGCTTAATTTCCACATTGACCTGTGTTCATACACACCCTGGATAGATACCCAGCAGCAAATAGATGGTCCCTGCCTGCAGAGAATTTGGTAATCATCAAATACAGCAACTTGTAATGTGGAGCCGCGGTTGAAAGAGCCAGATGGGATCTGTTACATCCATGATGTCTTGAAGCCCTCTCTTCCTGGCTGTCAGCATCTTTCCCAGGCCACATCAATCGCTTTCCCTTTCAAGATAAAATCTAGGGTCCTTGATGACTACAGGCTCTTCTCTAGTCTCTATTGCAACCTCCCCCCACCCCCGTACCAGGGATCAAACAACCTTGCCCTTGCCAGGCAAGTGCTTGTGCCGCTGATATCCCAGCCTATTTTTATGGGGCTCTAACCCACTTCCCTGAACAAACAAGCCCCATGGGGTTACCTGAAAGGAGCATACTGTGCAGTCCTCTACCTGGACTGCATGCCTCACGTTGCTGACTAAAGAAATCCTACGCTTCCTCAAGTGACTCCCTTGTCCCCGACGTAGGCCACGCTGTCCATGGTGCTCCTTACAGTGCACTACTCGTCTCGTCACTCTGCGCCTCCTTGCCACGCTTTCCCACGCCTGTCTCCCATACTGCACTGTGAGCTGCTGCCCTCCGAGCAGGTACCATGTTGGGTCAGCTTTTATTTTCCCAGTGTCCAGCAGAGTGCTTGGCTCACAATCAACATCTGCGTATACTTGGTTAAACAAGATGCCTAAATTATCACTCATTATTAGGACAAGCCCAACAGAAAAGCCACTTTTTGGGTTTCTCTAACTGACCTACAATTCAGGCACATGCCTATAATCCTGGCTACTCAGGTGGCTGAGGCAAAAAGTTAAAAGGTTTGGACAATTTAAGGAGACCCTGTCTCAAAGAAATAAATAGGTTTGGCAGCACTTTTCCACTATATGCAACACTCTGCCTCCATCCCCAGTACCCCAAAGAAAAAAGTAATGCTAAAGTATTAAACTCTTCCTTTGGAGCCAGGTGTGGTGGTGCACGCCTTTAATCCCAGCACTCGGGAGGCTGAGGTAGGAGGATCATTGTGAGTTCAAGGCCGGCTTGAGCTACAACGCAAGCGCAAGGCCAGCCTGAGCTACATAGTGCAACCCTGCCTCAAAAAACCAGGGCTGGGAGTTTGGCTCAGTGGCTTAAGCGCCTGCCCTGGCAGGTGCGAGGTTGTGAGTTTGATCCCTGGTGCCACAAAAACAAACAAACAAAAAAAACTCCTTTGGCCTTTGTAGGGGGCCCAAAACCAAAAGCTCTGGCTAAATACCTTCTAAAGTAAATTGTTATACAAAACAGGTAAAGGGCGTGGCATCTCGTTCCCAGGGAGATTTCTCTTTATGAATGATCTTGTCATGTATTTAACCTCTATAGTTCAGAAAAGGTCACAGCAAGTAACAGAAGGAAACTAGTAAAACAAAATTGGAAGCCAGGCATGGTGGTGCACGCCTGTAATCCCAGCATTCAGGAGGCTGAGGCAGGAGGATTATTGAGATTTGAAGGCCAGTTTGGATTACATAGTGAGACCCTGTCTTAAAAAACAAAACAAAAAACTTTTTTTTAAAGAAGATAAAACAAAAGTATTGCAAGGGAAAATAATTACATCAGAAAATGTAGACTGCTAATCAACTGTCAGATGACTTTTTTTTTTTTTTTGGTAACTTACAAATATTTTAAATGTGTTTTCTCACCACAGCCCTATAAAAATAGGTGTTATCATCATTGTTATTATCCCTCTTCCACAAGTGAGAAAACTAAGGGCCAGAGAGGTCTAGCAAGTTATCTGAGGGTGCTGCCACCCTATGTTGTTGTGTGACCCCAGGACCCCTGTTTGTTCCCCTAATCATCTTGCTTCCCACACGTCAGCAAGGAAATGCCCACCATGCCATTAGGAAACAGGTCCACTGAGAAGAAACCGCTCGCTACTACAGGTGACTGAGCAGAAGCAAGTCCGAGGCCCCCCACTGCTTTGGATGCACCTCAAGCTTCTGTGTGAGGAGCCAGGCTGGTAGGAGGTGGACTTCAGGCAGAGGAGATGCCCTGGGAGAGCAAGGCCATGGGGTGATTGGGACTGGGGGTGAGTACACTGGCCCTGTTTGGGTATTGGAAAGACAAACATGATCCTGAGGCTGGGTGAGTTCCCAGAGGCAAGGGGAGGCCAGCGACGGGGCTGAGAAGCAAGAGCACTGACAGGAGGTGGTAGGAAAAGCAGAAGCAACATAAAAGGAGGAATCTGGAGAGGAAACCAGGAATGGAGGGGGAATGGGGTGAGGGAGAGCTTCCAGAAGGACCCTGAGATTTGGTCTGAAGGGTAGGACAAGCCTCAGGCTCCTGGTCGAGACCCTGTCTCCCTACTCACTGCTTCTCTGCTGCTAACATCGCATCACAGGCTTTTGGTGGCTTCCAGAGAGCTCTCCTGAGCCATGTTGCTGAGTCTGGGACCCAGACTCTGCCCAGATGACAAAAGAACATGGAGACCCTGATGGGGCATCTCAAGAAATACAGTGTCCAAGCACCAACCTGTTAAGGCAGCAGTGACAGACTACAGTGTTAGTGCCAAAAGGCACTTGGAAGCCTCCTGCCTAGTCATCCTCAAATGGTGGCAAACTGAACCCTGAGAGGTCCTAGTCCTGGCTCCACAGTCCAGGCCTATCAGCTAACCAGCTCCTCTTTATCCTTCTTCCTGCATCCAGAAAAGCTCTTTCACCTCAGGCCCCCACTGAGAGCCTTCCAAGGGCTGTACCCCATTGAGGGGTCTGGGCGGAGACATGGTTCCTCTAAGGTTCTAGAATGGGTCATGAGCTCTGCATGCCAAGCACTTAGTTTATACTTCAGTTTAATTCGTGGTTTATAATTATTTATGAGTCTGCCTTTGGCACTAAACTGAGTTCCTCCAGGGCAGAGGTGAACTCTTACTCATCTTTGGGCTCAGTGCTGGGGCAAAGTAGGCATTAAGTCTATGTTGGGTGGATTGGATGGTCAGATGGAGGGGAAACAGGATGGGTAAGAAGAGGTAACTAAAAAATAGTGCGGGCTTCAGGGGTCACTGGATAATACCTCTTCTGTTCCCCTCTCAAGTTGAGAACAGACTGAAGACATGAGAGACAGATGGACATCAAAAGCAGCAGCTTTGGGCTGGGGACATAGCTCCGTGGTAGAGTGCTTGCTTAGCATGCACAAAATCCTGGGTACGATCCCTAGCACCACCACCACAAAACAGTGAATGTGATGGCTTTGCCAATATTACTGACAAAGCTGACTGAAGAACACAGCTTCCACTCACTGGCCAAGTGAACTTGCTGGTCTCAGAACTAAACATCCTGCCCTGCAATGCAAGCCCTCTGGTTTACAAATGAAGGGTCCTCCCTCTAGTTTACCATATAGGTGTGGATGGAGAATGTGTTGTCCTCGCGTATGGCACAGAGAGACAGAGATCAGCCTGCTTCTTCCCTAATCTGCCAATCAGACAAATCATCAAATCATTCCCCTTCCTTTGGAGGATGGGGATGCAGAAAAGGGACTGTCCCTTTCATGAGTCCCATCATTCTGGAGAGTGGAGTGGAATTTTCTCCTCTTAGGAAAACTAGTCTTCCACCATTAGATGGGATGGGATGAAGTGGATGGTGCCAGGGAGGATGTCAGTGAAAGTGTGCTGTCAGTCTATTGACCCAGACACAGCTGCCTCTCTGAGATAGACTGGATATGGGTATACAGAGGGAGAGAGGGTGTTGCTTCCTGGGATCTGGGTAGAATAAGTGACCAGATCCCAGAGGCAGTGGGGGGATGACCAGTTGTTCTCCACTGACATGGCCCAGTGGCTTTGTTGACCTTCAGGGCTAGCCCTGGTCTGGAAGGAGCAAGGGACTGAAACAGCGAGCTCCTGTGCTTCCTGCTTCATCTGTATTTGGGCCTTCACTGAGCCCTTGCCCTTTCACATCTGAAAAGCTCTGCAGTTCAGCATGAACTGAGCTGCTCCAGTTGCCCTCAGTCAACACCTGATGCACATTAGTGCATTTCTCAAAACAGCCTGGTCGAGGAGGTGCTGCTGGCCCCATTCTATGGATTAAGCCCCTGTAATTCAGAGGAGTCCACCTCACCATTGTTCCAACCAGGGGTCTCAGTGCAGTGGCAAGCCATAACCCTGGGTGGGCCCGGCCTTTGGAGAGTCAGGGGGAACCAAATCAGAACCCAGGAGTGAGTGACCTCTTGGGGATGTGTGTGGTGCGTGGGACAGTGAGCTGCCCCATTGGCTGCTCCTGGAAAGTCAGTGCTGTATTTTGGGCCATTCTCCCCAAGAGCTGCTTCCTAAGTATATCCTAAAATTGTGTTCTGGAATCTTCCCAACCTCTATGCTGTCATCTGCAGTAAGGCCCTCAGGGCTCCTTGGAGTGTGACTCTAGTGACCTTCCTGGCAGTGCCTTGCAGGCCATCCTGGCCCTCCTTCTCCAGCCCCAACACCCTCCTTGTCAGTTGGCTCCCATTGAATTTCCTCAGCCTTACTACCTAGATCAAGCCAGCAGCCTCTGGGATGCCTCACCATTTACACTCTTGTCTCCTCAGCTCCTAGGTGGCTTTGCCTTGCTTCAAGGCATTTGAGCACACACTGGCGGCCCTTCCACTAGAACTCTGTTTCCGCCAACCCAGAGGTGCCGCAGTGAAAGTGTGTGGCAGTGCTGACACCACAGCAACCTGCCGCTGAAGGCTGCAGTCAGGCTCTGCGTCCACCATCCCCACACGAATCAGCTCCCAGATGCCACTTGGCTCTGAGAGACAACAGACAAGACTAAGTGGCCCCCAGGAAGGCTGAGCAATGGCAGGCAGGCGCCCGACACACCTCCTGAACAGGAAAATATTTTCCTTCCTCTTAATAACAGTCATTAAGGGGCCCATGCACTACATGCTGCAGCCAGGGGCTGGGCTTGGGTCTGTCTGTGTGGCTTCCATCCCCTTGGGCCAGTACCCCAAGGTTAGGATCCACCTGTCTACCTTCTCCTGACCCTTTATTCACCCAGTCCACGGGGAGGAGGACTGGATCTGACAGGCTGTCAGGGGTTCCTGGGACCCTTCTCTTCAACTCAGTCTTCCCACTTCTGCCTCTTTCAATTTGGCTTCCTGTACTGGCACCAATACCAAAGCCCAGGTTTGGAGTCAAGGACTCCCCTCCGCACTGCCACAGGTACTGTGGCCAGCTATTAAAGACAGCAAGCAGGCACACAAAATCACAGGTAGTAAGCGCCTGCCTGGCAAGTGTGAGGTTGTGAGTTTGATCCCTGGTACAAAAAAAAAAAAAAAAATCATAGGTAGTACATACATATTGCTCAGGTAGGTATGTGTAGATAGATATTTAGTTAAACCATAAAAAATTGCCAGTATTCAGTGATACTTTACTTACAAACAAAAATGGAATTTTTTTGCTTTTGTTTTTTGAGACAGGGTCTTACTCTATAGTTCAGGTTCAACTCAGCTTGAACTTACTGTGTAGTCCAGACTAACCTCAAACTTGCAGGAATCCTCCTGCCTCAACCTCCTAAGGCATGTGCCACCATGCTCAGCAGCTGAAAAATATCCAGATTTGTTATTTGAGACAGGATCCCACTACGTGGTTCAGGCTGGCCTTGAACTCACTATGTAACCCAGGGTGGCCTCAAACCCGCAGCAATCCTCCTGACCTAGTCTCTGAGTACTGGGATTACAGGCATGTGCCACCATGCCTGTTTTGGAATTTTGCACTTACATACAAAAATGGAATTTAGTACAAACTTGGGCAAGGAGGAAGTATACAAAAATAGAGGGAAAAAAACCCAGAAAAAAATACGGAACCAAATTCAAGTAGGATTATGTGCAGTAACCAAAAGGTGAAAATAGCTCAAGTCCATAAATGAATGAATGGATATGCAATATGTAGTATAGACAAGGCTGAGGATATAGCTCAGTGCTAGAGCGCTTGTTTAGAGCACATTAGATTCCCAGTACCACACACAAACTGTACCCAAACATATGGAATATTAGCAACAGAGCATACTACAATATGGATGAGACTAAATGAAATAAGCCAGGCATGAAAAGAAAAGTGCTGTATGATTCCACTTACAGGAGGTTCCTAAAGAAATCAAATTCACAGAGGTAGGAACTAGAATGGTGGTTGCCAGGCTCCAGGGAGGGAGGGAGAAATGGTGAGTTGTTTCATGGGTGCAGAGTTTCAGGCTTACAAGATGAAAAAAGAGTCCTGGAGCTGAAGAACATACTTAATGATACCAAAGGATGCCTAAAAATGGTTAAAATGGTACTTAATGAACAAGATAAAGAACCAAAAGTAGATACCATGAGATGGAAATATATATACTAGAAATAAACATGCTTGCCACACACAAAAATGCCTCCCTCCCTCTTTCTATAACCCAGATAAGGTCCTGGTTCTCCCCTTCTTCCCTCCAAGCAAATCCAGAGATAAGTTCCTAATGAGGGCCCTGCCAGCTCTGCTGCCCCACAGCTCATCAGGCCGGCTTTGTTTACCCAACTCCCTGCTACTCACACAGCCTCTCTGCCCCAGGGAAGGGCCTCCTGAGAGGGCCTTGTGCTCCAGTTTCTGCCCCTGGGATGTGATTGGATGGGATGGGATGGATGGGATGGATGGGATGGATGGGATAGATGGGATGGAATAGGATGGATAGGATGGAATAGGATAGATGGGATGGGACAGAATGGGATGGATGGGACGGGATGGGATGGATGGAATGGAATGGGATGGGATGGATGGGATGGTATGGGATGGGATGGGATGGGATGGGAGCCTTTCAGTTCCTGGTTTATAACTCTCCCATGTCCCCAGGGACCCCTCACCCCTAAGTCCCCCAACATGGCAAAGCTGAGTTCTCACAGAAGAGACTGTGTTGTGGACCTCGTCATAGACCAGACAAACCACCAAGCATAGTCAGGGCTGCACACGATGTGAGGCTTGGTTTTAGGGCCTCTGCCCTCTCTACTACCCTCATCCAGTCTCATTTCTCCTGTTAAAAAGGCAATGAGCACTTGTGCCTGGCCTGGGCCCCCATCTGCAGCTGCCACCTGCTGACTCCTTCTCTACACAAAGCCTCTCCCTGTCCTGAGGACAGACGACGCATGGTCTGAGACTCTGGCCCCTGTTGGGGCAGAGATACATGTCCTGTTTGCCTCCTGACGTATCTGAAACTGTTGGCACTCTAACCTTTTACTATTCAGCCCTAGAGGAGGGAAGGAAGGCTGAGGACTGGCTCCTGCCAGGCCAAGAGTCCCCCTGGAATCAAAGCGCTAGAAATGTGGCTTCTGGCACAGAGTCTCAGGGGAGCCTCAACCCACTGCCAACAGCTGGGGCACTTGTTAAATGGTAAACTTCAGGTTTCAGTCTCTCAGACCTTCTGGCTCAGACCTGGGTTGTGTGGAGCCTGGGAGATGTGTGTTTTAACACTTCCAGGCCAGTCTTGGAGCCCGGGTGAGGGCTCCTATTTCAGGTCTGTGGAGGACAGATGGACTCTGAGCCAGGAAGAAGGTGGGGCAAAAGCCTGTGGATTCCAAGACTATGGAGGTAAAGAGTGGCAAGGTGATGCTGAGAAAAGAGGGGCCTAGTGTTGGGCATGGTGGTGCACCCCTGTAATCCCAGCACTTGGGATGCTGAGGCAGGAGGATCGTTGTGAGTTTGAGACCAACCTGGGCTACAAAGTGAGCTCAAGGCTAGCCTGAACTGGCTATTGAAACCCTGTTTCAAAAAGACAAAAAAAAAAAAAGAGAGAGAGAGAGAAAAGAGAGGCCTGGGGACAGGTCAATGTTGATGTCCTTGACAGTTTTGTGTAACATTCTGTTCAGCTCTTACTTTGGGGCCTGTGTACATGTGGTCAAGATATGCAGTATTCATGGTGCTGTGTTTCAGGTTATAGCCAGTGTCTACAATGGTGGTTTGGGTCAGTTCATGTAACAGGGTTTGGATAAAATATGTGGTCTCAGGCTGGGAGTGGTGGTGCAAGCCTGTAAGCCCAGCCCTCAGGAGGCTGAAAGAGAAGGATTATTCTTTGAGACTATCTTGGGCTACACAGTAAGTTCAAGTCCAGCCTGAACTACACAGTGAGACCCTGTCTCAAAAAACAAAACAAAATCAAAAAACTGAAACCGTGTGGTCTGACAAACAGATGGAAGGAGTGGCAAAGGAAGAAAGGGGAAGGGGAAGTAAAAAGAATTAAAATGTATTATATACATGTACCACCTCCCCATAATGAATATAATCATTATGTACCACAAACACGTACTCATAAAATTAAAAAATAAAAAATAGGATTACTATATGTTTTTTTAAAAAGCTGTGTGGGCCGGGTGTGGTGCCTCCTGCCTGTAATTCCAGCACTCGGGAGGCTGAGGTAGGAGGATCATTGCGAGTTTGAGACCAGCCTGGGCTACGAAGTGAGCTCAAGGCCAACCTGAACTGCATAGTGAGACCCTGTCTCAAAAAGCCAATAAATAAATAAATAAATAAGTAAATAAATAAATAAATAAAATGTGTGGTTTGCATGCATCAGCCTGTGGTCTATGTCTGCATGTCGGTCAGTTGTCAGTGAGCACATCTGCTTGTATATTTATGTCTTTCTTCTGGGTGTCCTGAGTCATTCACCACCATGGAGTGTGCGCATACGTGTGTGTCCCTGAGCAGACTTAGTGCCTCTGGACTGTCTCCATCTGCCATGGGTCCCTAGAAGGTCAGGGTTGGAGACCTGCTAGGAGCCTGGTGGGACGGGGTGGCGTGGCTGGGACGGAGAGGGGAGGAGACAGCAGTGCGCACTGAAAGCCTGGCACTGCTGCTTCCCAGGCAGGCGAGTCCCGACACAGGCAGACAGGTGGGGCTGACCTGACAGGTTCCGGAGGCCGGGGGCAATGGGGCGGAGCATAGGTCTGACTCTAGGGTGGCAACAGGTTGGGGGCCCTGCCTCATACTGGGAGGGCCAGCAAGAGGCGTGTTGCTGGTATCTTCTTCCTGCTACAGCCAACTGGGGTGCAGGCAATGGAGCCTACTGGCAGGTGAGGTAACCAGGAAGCCAGGCATGTTCAGAGGCCTTGGGCCTGGGGGCACCCAGGGAATGGCAGGACCCCTGCGGGGCCGGGTGGAGGAACTGAAGCGGCCCTGGTGGCGAGAGAGCTCACCCCTGGTACTGCAGCACAGTGAAGCGGCTAGGCTGGCAGCCGATGCCCTCCTGGAGCGGGGTGAGGCTGCTTACCTGCAGGTCATCTCCGAGGAGCGGGAGCTGCCCTTCCTGAGCGCCCTGGACATGGACTACATGACCAGCCATGTGCGTGCAGGTCCTGAGCTCAGCGAGACCCAGGGCCCAGAGGCCTCAGGGCCTGACCGCCTCAGCTTGCTCTCTGAAGTCACCTCAGGCACCTACTTCCCCATGGCCTCCGATGTAGATCCTCCAGACCTGGATCTGGGCTGGCCTGAGGTTCCACAGGCCACAGGCTTTAGCCCCACCCAGGCTGTGGTCCACTTCCAGAGGGACAAGGCCAAGAATATCAAGGACTTGCTGCGTTTTCTCTTCAGTCAGGCCCGAAAGGTAAGGGCTTCATCTCTTCAGGCATTCATTTCACAGAGGTATCCACTGAGGTGTAGGGAGGGGGGAACCTGATCAAGGCTACACAGCAACTTAGATGCAGAATTGGGACTAGAACCTCTGTCTCCTATGAGATAGCAAGCTGGGAGAGGGTGGGCATGTGTTTTATTTCCCTTGGTAGCCCCTTGGCATTCAACAGCATTATGTATAAGTGAAAAACAGGGCATGGGTTTCTAGGACTCCACAATACCCCTGAAAATGCATGTGAAGTTGTATATAGTGCAAGGAGTCCTCACCACATCTTTCTTGGGAGGAAGTCCATAGCTTTCATCAGATCCTCAAACTCTTATGACCCCCAAGCTACGAACCCAAACTTGGAGAACACTGGAGCCATCCCTTTGACTTAGAGGAAGAAACTGAGGCCAGGGAGGTGCTGGGACTTGGTCATAGAGGTCCTCAGGGTCCAGGAGAAGGGGGTCCCTGATTGAGGCTCTTGTTCCCAGTTGCGGTCCTGATGAGCTATTTTGTGCTAGGCCTGAAGATTGGAGGGGACGCTGGTTTGTGAGGCTGATTCTGGTCTAAAGGTCTAGGCCTTTAGCTCTGCACCAAGGAAGGAGCAGGAGTGGAAGTTGCTAGGTTCAGGGGAAGGAGAATCAGGAGAGCTGGTAGGGGTGGTCACGTGTGGAAAGACTGCTGTCACATAGCAATATGGCTTCACTCCTGGAGCCCTGGCCTCTGCTCAGAGGACAGGGAATAGACACAATGACTCCCAGCAGGATTTGACGTACGGTTAGATTCTTGCAGCAGTATTTCCCGAGCTTTGCTCGCAAGCCTGCCTATGCCCCAGGCAGGAGAGGGCCAGGCCTGATTGGCATCAGGAACAGGGTTATTAGGCTGTCGCTATTGTAGCCACCAGCCCCCTTTGATCTTTTCTGCCTATTCTTGTTCCCCTCACTCCTGGCCAGGCCTCTGCCATGGACTAGGGTACCCTGCAGTGCCTTTCCTGCTTGCCCCCATTTAGAACCCTCAAGCCCTGGGCTAGGAACCAGGCTACTGGGCTAGACTGTCCCTAACTCCTTGAGTGACCTTGGGAAGGACTTCCTTTCCCTGTGGCCCAATGTACTCATTTTGTTACGAAGGCAGCAGGAAAGCCACATTTATTGAGCTTCTGTTGTGTCCAGCATTTTCACATTTAATTCCCTGTAACTCAGGGATGCAGCTATCATTATCTCCATTTAGCAGATGAGGAAGCTGAGGTTCTGGAGGTGACTTGCCCAGGAAGTGGTGGAGTCTGGATTTGAGCCCAGGTCTGTGTGGCTCCAGAGCTGCAATGCTGGGCTCTCTGTATCTTCTGCCTCTTGCCCCAGTCCAGAACAGGATAATCTCAGCAGATACATGCAGTGGGAAGAAGGGGCAGATGGAGGATTGAGGGTGACAGGAGCTACTCTGAAGTAATTTATTTGGGAGGTACAAGCCCCAGCCCTCAACTGAGTGCAAAACGTGGTTCCACAAGTGTAAGGTGTCACATCAGAGAAACTGAGGCAGGCTCGGTAAAGGTACTGAATATCCAACGACTGGCTTTTAGCTCTCACCCTTGAGATGGAGTCTCAGATAGCTAGTCCCTGGGCCAGGGCCAGGGAGGGAGCTAATGGGGGACTAGCCTGGGAAAGAGGGTCTGGGCCTCACATAGAGTATGACTTTGGACTAGGTATTTTTGAGAATCTGATGACAAATACTTGGTCCACAGAAAAATGCACATAAAAACTTTCAAATGAGGGGCTCAAAACAGTCAAATCTCTCTATGCACAGGTTAAGAATCCTGAGGCAGGCAACACTCAAAGCCCATCCTGTTCAGATTCTCTCCCAGGCTCTGGCCTCCTGGTTTTCAGGCCTGGACTATCCTTGGGAATCCTGGCTAGACTGGATGTGGACAGGGCCCCAGAAGGGCTTGGCTTCCCCTGCTCCCCTAGGTGGTGGCTGTGGTGATGGACGTATTCACCGACATGGAGCTTCTGTGTGATCTCATGGAGACCTCAAGCAGGCGTGGTGTGCCCGTCTACCTGCTTCTGGCCCAGGAGCACCTGAGGCACTTCCTGGAGATGTGCTACAAGATGGACCTCAATGGGGGTCACCTGCCGGTTAGTGTGGGCCAAAGGCAGCAACCTGGGGTGGGAAGTCAGGAGGGCAGAAGAGCCATTTGGTAGCCAGCGAGCACGGGGGGAGTCACTGGGAACAGGAAACCAGGTTCTTGTAGCTAGGGTCAGAAACATTGCAGAGCACGGACATGGCTTCAGCTGAACTCTCTTAAGGCCAACTCTACAATGTCCCTCTACCCTTGGGCCAGAACATGCGTGTGCGGAGCACATGTGGGGACACGTACTGCAGCAAGGCAGGTCGCCGCTTCACGGGGCAGGCCCTGGAGAAGTTCATCATCATCGACTGTGAGCAGGTGATCGCAGGCAGCTACAGGTAAGCAAGTGAAAGGGAGAGGAGTCTGGGGTTGTGCCATGAGTCACTGAGGGCGTCTTGAAGTTTCCTCCATCTATGAATCTATTCACCCCTTCAAACATGTTTTGAGCACCCTGCCATATGCCAGTTCCCCAGCAGGGCTCGGGCTAACGTGAGGAAGTCAGAAGAGGAAGAGCCCACTCTAGTGGAATGACTACTTGAATGCCCTCAGTATAGAAAGTAACTACTGCACATGGCAAATGGAAGGGCTATAGGAACCTGGTTCCTCGTCCATTTTACACATGGGCCAGTTCAGGCCTCAAGAGGGCAGCCATGTGCACAAGTCCTCCAGACAGGACTAGGGCAAGCACAGATTCTGGATTTGGAGCTCTGCTCTCTCACTGTAAACTTCATGAGGGGTAGTCTGGGTCTACCTCCCAGCATGCTTCCCTGGTTATGATTCTTCTTGAGCCTCTGGCCCTGCACTTCTCACTCCTGACCCAGACCCTCTGCCCCCAGCTTCACTTGGCTTTGCAGCCAGGCCCACACCAGCATGGTGCTGCAGCTGAGGGGCCGTATTGTGGAAGACTTTGACCGGGAGTTCCGCTGTCTGTATGCTGAGTCATGGCCTGTGGAAGGCTTTTGTGGCACTGAAGATTCATTGTCTCCCCAAGTACCACATCCTCCCGCAGTGGCCCTGGCCTTTGGGCCTGGCATTCCAAGCCCTGAATCCTCACCCTCTAGCACCAGTCTTAGCAGCGTCAAGCGCTCACCTCTCACAGGCCACTCTTCCTACCTTGTTTTACCCGGAGGTGGTGGCTGTAGTGACACAGCTATGGGGTTCTCACCCCCAGGCCCTGCTCACCATGAAGGTGGAGGCCAGCCTTCCCTGCATAGACAGCTGTCAGACCCTAACCATGGCTCCCCTCATGGGCCGTATAGGGCTAACCTGGGCAAGCTGGGGGCATTCCCATGGTCCCAATCCTCCCCTGCCCTCAACCACAGTAGCCCCAGTCCTTTGACCCAGGCAGTGAGGTCACCTCTGCTCCCTCGCCCTCGCCCTCTCCTCCACTTCCCCCGGGGATTCCCAGTTTTGTCCCGGCTCCCAGAGAATGGGCTTCCAGGAAGCCAGGAGCCTAGTCCCCCAAGAGGTCGGCGGATACTTGGCACAGCCTTGGAGATGATGGAGGAGAAGAAGGCATCTCTGAGTCAGAGCCACGGCCAGCTGGACCTTCTAGTCCCATTTTCTAGAGCCCGAGAGGGAAGTTTTGACCCCGGGGTTATTCTCAACTCAGGCTCCCATCAGTCAGGTGAGCCGGCTCCACAAGAAAGGCGGCTGTCCCTGAGCCAGAGCTATAGTCAGCTGGATCTCCTGCCCCAGCCCCAGGGTACTGGGGGTGCCCCTGAGTCAGGTGCCCTCAGACATGGTGATGTAACCCTAGAGGACAGGATGCTGTCCCCAAATCACAGCCATGGCCAACTGGACCTCCTGATACATGACTCCAAGGCCAAGGGCTCCAGAGTGCCTGCTGAAGCCAATTCCTCAGCCAGAGCTGGCAAGCAGGGTCTAGATGAGCAAAGACAGACCCTGGGTCACAGCCAGCTGGACCTCATCACCAAGTTTGGCCCATTCCAGAGTGAAGAGCCTGGGCCCAATGGTCTCCCAGGACCAAGCCCTCCTCGCATGCCTGGAGTAGGCCCTGGAGATGAGAAACGGCTGACTCTGGGCCACAGCAAACTGGACCTCATCACCAAGTACCATCAGCTTCAGGGTGCCAGGCAGGAACCTGAGTCTGTCCTCTCTGGGGGCCCCACTGGTGGCCATCAGAACGGTAGTGGCAATGAACTGTCTGAGAATGAGAAACGGATGACTCTGGGCCACAGCAAACTGGACCTCATCACTAAGTACAACAAGTCCAAGTTTAAGCTGCTCCGAAGTCGCTTTGAATCCTAGTCCTGCTTCCTCCATCCCTAGATTCTACTTGCTCAGGTTGCCGACCCTGGAGTGGGGTTGCACAGTGAGGGGAGGCATCTAGAGGTCCAGGTCAGACACTCCCTGGACTCAAGATTCTCAATACAACACAGATACACACACACACACACACACACACACACACACACGAGGAAAGGGAAATCAGAGATACTGAGTGCCTATTCTATGTCTCTATGCCAGACACTTCAGACTAATTACTCTTCTCATCCACCATACATCCTAAAAGATGGATTTCCTGTTGGTATCTACTTATAGGACGATAGACAATATTTTCTCTTTATATAAATGTGTGAGCTGAGGCAGAAGGAGTTAGGGTGGCCTAATTGGATGTGGGTCAAAATAAATGATGGAGTAAAAACCTCTGCCAGGCCTGCATTCACTGGTTTGGTTCTAAAGATTGTGGTTTCCACACACATGGCACCCAGTATCTACAGTTTATATGTCTCATTCACACAAAATACAAACAGGACAGAGATCCCCCTGTGTATGTGCATACACAGCACATTGACAGAGTAGAGTTAACACTTGTAAATTGCACATGCATAGATGCATACAGTAAGTACATATAGGTCATTGTGATAAACCCAAACGCTTGATACTTTAGTTGAGGTTATTGAATAAATGTCATTTGGAAAATTGATTACGCAAAATACACGCATTTAGTGTAAGCTACAGATCCCCTCAGTATACACAAACTGCAAATATGAACATGACTCAGAACACACACACACACGCCAACTTCTATCTGTCTATACTTAAACCGTGTCACCAGTCTTATACTGTGCATGCCCAGGGGTTGATAGATAAATCAGACCCAGACACTGGAGGATGAATATTAAATGTGTATGCCACAGGGGAATAAGATATGGGTGTGTCAAAGGAAAAGCTAACCAAAGGATGCTAAAAGTCACAGAGATAGTCAAGAAGGTTCCCTACAAAAGTCAGGCCTTAAAAGTTAGAGAGATTTCAGAAACATGGAGGAGAAAAATTCTTGGTAGAGCAAGTCACATGAAGGGAGGACCACAGAAGGGATGAGTAGGTCTGAGGACAAATAGAGCATGTAACTACTCAGACACACATACACACATAATCTTGCTAAGGGTCTCTTACAACAGTCTGTAACAAATGTGTACCTTTTTCCAGGGATCACAACCTGTTTGGAAGAGTATGTGATACAAATGAATAAAGGCAGACATGGCTAGAACCAGATATGGCAGTTTGGTGTGTCTTTAAAAATGCCAGGTTAGACCGGGGATATAGCTCAGCAGTCTAAGACACTGCCTGGCAAGCGCGAGTTTGAGAGTTCCATCCCCGGTACCAAACCCCCCACCAAAAAACAAAAAACAAAACAAAACAAACAAACAAACAAACAAACAAACAAAACTGCCAGGTTATAGTCCTGAGTTCAATTCCTGGTAACTAACTAAATAAATTTATAAAAAGAAAGCAAGAGCCGGGCGTGGTGGCGCACGCCTTTAATCCCAGCACTCGGGAGGCTGAGGTAGGTGGAGCGTTGTGAGTTCGAGGCCGGCTTGGGCTAAAACGCGAGCGCAAGACCGGCCTGAGCTACACAGTGCGACCCTGCCTCAAAAAAACCAGGGCCGGGAGTTTGGCTCAGCAGCTTACGCGCCTGTCAGGCAGGCGCGGGGTTATGAGTTCAATCCCCGGTGCCGCAAAAAAAAAAAAAAAAAAAAAAAGAAGTAAACCAACCAACCAACCCTCAAGAAAACAATAAGTTGGCCGGGGGTAGTGCACAGCACTTGGACACACATCACCACCATGATCACCTCGCTGAGGATCTCTTAAAAGCATAGGCGGTAACAAATTGCGGGGCTTTTTCCTGTGCTCATCATAGTCCTGTGCTGGGACTGTATACGCGATACAAATCAATAAAGGAAGCCATGGGTAGATCAAGCAGCAGCCTGGCATGTCCTAAGAAACAACACTTTATGGAAACGCAAGTTGGGGATGGCAAAGGACCCCATTCAAGCTGATTATGCGGACAGAGGGTCCCCTGGAGGAAAGTGGATGCCCCATAAAGGGTTTTAGGCAGGGGGCGCCAAAGCTCTCACAGTGACATTCTGAGATTCTGAGACTTTTCTAGAGTCTACCAAAGGCAGGCCAAGTTCATCCTGTCCAGGAGAAAAAAGCCCTTGGCCAGCACCACCCTCCCGACAGAAGGTGGCTGCTGAGTGAGTGAAAGAGCACGCGTGAGAGGCACACGGAGGAAGCATGTCAGCCCCACGTCCTCGCCTAACATGGCCCCCTGCCTCTTCAATCAGAACCTGGTCCATTCATCCTCAGTCTGCAGCCTGTTTTCCTCTGCTGGTACAGCCGCGCACCCTGCAGCCTGTGATCTGGTCTCACTTCTCCCTGCTGGACACCTTCTCCCGGGTGATGA